>PVKE010004815.1:25960-62433 GCA_004027555.1 Craseonycteris thonglongyai
CAGTGCATAGTTATTTCTATTTTACTTTTTGACAGATAGAGAGAGAGACAGAGACAGAGACAGCTAGAGAACCGAACTGTGGGAACTCCCCAGTTCAGCACGTGGGTCCTGCCTGGGCCGGAGCCGGGATTCGATCCTCGGTCCTCATGGCCTCAAAGCGAGCGCTCAACCCGCTGAGCCGTCCCGGCTTTCCCCTAGATGGGTTTTCTTGTTGGTTGGTTTTTTAATTTCCGAATTTTCTGCAATGAGCATGGACTGCCTTTGCAATCGGAGTACATTTCTCTAGAGTAGGGACGCTGTTAGTACAGACAGCGATAGGTAGACAGCCTAGTTGGGGGCAAAATCAGGCAGACCTCCCACCCCAGCACCATGTGGGTACCTGTCACTCAGGAGTGCCCGGGGGTCCCTTTCTCCTGCCCTTTCCCTCCCTCATCACACAGGTCCGTATGGGGCAACTGTGGCAGGTGGGGGCTGAGGCTACAGAGCTTCACCAGACCCGCCCCCACCTTCCATAACGCAGTCTGGTGGGGACACACACAGGGACTTGGATGGTACCCCTTAGAGTGCGGCCAGAGCCGGGCCCCTGAAAGGGTCAGCAGTCCACACAGCACTTGTGGTAGATATACCTGGTGCATACACTCACTCAGGTCATCCCCATACACACTCACACACACTGTATGTACCTGTCCACACCCACCCGTCATCACATGCATGTGCATGTTCACATACTCCTACACTCAGCTCACACATTTTCACCCCCTCACCCACACACTCACACACACTCAACACATACTCAACTCATGCAGCCTGTCATTCCACAACACACTCACACACAGAAGCTCACCAACAACAAACTCGCACTCACACGCATCAGCTTACCCACAACACACATTATACATACACACTCAATTCATGTAAGCTCACGAACAACACATTCAAACACTTGCAACACACACACGTTCACCCATAACAAACTCAAACATTCATACACATTTACACACACACTCAAAACACAGTACGGCTCACCACCAGCACACACACACACGTTACATTTACACACACAGACACAAGCTCCTCAGGGACAAATGCACATACACACTCATACATATTCACACACACACACACACACACTCAAAGTGGGTGGCTTGTCCCACTCAGACCCCTGCCCCGGGCCATTTTGGGCTCTGAAGTACTCTCACTTTATTGGTTCCTCGTTACCTGAGCTTCCGTAATGTTTTAATCAGAAAAGCCTTCAACAGCTACCCTTGCTGGTGCCAGGCTACCCAGTCAGCGTTTTGCACTCACACTACTTCCCTGGAGCCTCACGGGACTCGTCATGTGAGAGCAGGTGGCCGAGACAGGACTTGGTGAACCTTAACGGGAGGCGTGTGGCTTCGTCCCAGCCGCGCTGGGCGCTGATTATAGTTCTGACTATAGCCTGTGCTGAGTGACTCACAGGCACTATTTACCTACAGTACTCCTCCCACATAAATAACAAGGCACCGTTGCCATTCCATTTTACAGGTAAGGAAACTGAGGTCTAGAGAGGGGAGATCACACGCCTAGAGCGGGTAGCAGTGGGGACTCGGGGCTGCTGGACAGAAATCCGATTACAAAACGAAAAGCCATTAGCCGATGGGAGGAGCAGGTGGGTCTAGGGAAGAGCCACGCGGCGGCACGTGGGCGCTGGTGTCCCGTGGGCATCCCCATCTCTCGGGGTGCCTTCTTTTGTGACGAAGTGAGATGCCCCAAAGCCGCGCTCTGCGCCCCCCATCTCACTCACCCCGCTCTCCTTAGACCAGCGCGCCCGCCCGGTGGACAGAAGGATGGGAATGTGCTGTGGTCCCCAGCGGACGAGAGGCAGCCACGCCGCAGTGACGCTCGCAGCCCGCGTGCCACCGGCGTGCTCCAGCGCCCGGGTGGTCATCGCCTCTCCAGGTCCCCGGCGCTGGGCTGACCCCTCTGGGCGTCCCCTCCCGCAGCCCGCAGCACTGAGCGCTGGCCCCTAACGGTCATGCCAAGTGCGTGATGGATGGTGGCTGCGGCCAAGCCTCTTCTAGGGGACGGGCAGCTGCCGGCTTGGAGATGACGCTTCTCTAGGGACACAACCCAAACGCACCCACACGTGCCCGCGGAGCCACCTCGGGTTCTTTTGTGGTTGTCGTTTGTGCTTTGGTTTGGTTTGTTTTGTTTGTTTTGGGGATTCTGCCCTTTTGGCGCCCTGCCCCTCAGGATGGTGAGCAAAGCAAAATGGCCCAGGCTGCTCCGGGAGGCAGAAACCTTGGCGTCCCTGGAATCATGAGACGATCCTAGTGGCCTAATAAGTGTCTGTCCCTTTCTGTTCTCAGAGTGTCAGTCCTGGCTAATACCCTGGATGGCTTCTTGACTCATCTGCCCATCAAGCAAAGCAGGCTCAGAGAGGGTGAGGCCGCACCTAAAGGTTGCACAGCCAGGGAGTGGCAGCAAAGCAAGGGCTCGGGAAAGGAAAGAGAAAGAGAACTGGCAATAACTGTGCACCTACTAAGTGCCAGGCCCACGCAGGGGGGTTTAGCCAAGTTTTAGTCACTTGCTCAAACCACAGGGCCAAGCTTTGGGGACAAACCCCCAGGAAAAAGTCTGAGTCCTACCTTCTGGCCCAGCTTTGCAGTGAGCTCTTGCTGGAGTCATTTCTTCTTGTCTGAGGCTCGGTGTTCCCACTGAGGAGACAGAATTGATGGCCCAAGGCTTCCCCTCAGCATCCAGATCGGGTGGCTGAGACCACCCTTAAGGGAAGAGGGCCCCTCTGGATGCCTCTATAGCCATAAAAGCCAGAGCAGGAGCCACAAGTTACTTACGCCAGCGGTCGTGGCATTGAAGGAGCGCAGCCTCCACCAGGAGGCTAGATCAAGACCTCCCTGATGCGACCCCTGCCAGCCCGCCACCCCTCACTTCCCGCCTTTTTTCTCCTACTCTGCACCAGCCAGTTGGAAATACCTGACCTTCTAGAACAGGGGTCTCCAAACTACGGCCCGCGGGCCAGATGCGGCCCGAGAGGCCCTCTCATCCGGCCCGTGGAGACCTTTTTATCTGAATAAAATAATATTAAATAAATAATTAAAAGCAACATCTATGTTTTGATTTGGACCTTGAGTGTGTAGTCGGCCCCCAAACTGCTGTTTGATAGTTAATGCGGCCTGCGGGCTGAAAAGTTTGGAGACCCCTGCTCTAGAACAACCCTGACCGCTCTCACCTCCAGCCCTTTGGCCCAGCCGCTCCTCCTGCCTGGGACTTCGTTCCTCCCTCCTCACTCTCCCTTCTAACTCCTATGAGGACACCACCCCCTCTTCCCTTACTGCACCCCCAAATTTGTGCAGGGGCCCCTGTCCCCCAGCACCCACGGCCCCTCTGCTCCCCATTGGAGCACCTTCTATTGTGCTGTTGTCTCCCCCAGCAGACTGTGAACTCAAGGACAGGACTGAGTCAGTCACAGCAGCGTCCTCAGTTCCAATGGTTTCTGCCACTTTTTAGTGGCGTGGCCAGAGGAGGCAAATCCACCCAGCGGAGCCACATTGCCTCACCTATAAACTGGGGAGAAGGAAGAGCCCACACGGTTCTCAGGTACAAACAGAGTAAGGCTAATGGGGGGCATGGCATGGGGTGACTGGGCGAGTCACACTACCAACAATTGTCAAGCGGTAACCGGTTTACCATGCGGTTCCTGACCCTCTGTCCCTCTAGGTTTCAGGAGCCCACTTGTCTTTGAACCTCACGGAGCCTTCTGTGAACAGCTGGGGGAGGGATAGAAAGCTTTCCTGTGTCTCCTTCAATGTCTGGGGGGCTCCATAAGAGGACACGTATCTGTGTCCTCAGCATCCAGGGCATGGGAGAGTCAGCAAATACCGAATGAACGAACAAACCAGCGAACAAGGACCGTTGTGACCGCCCAAGCCGACCAGTCCGCCTGTCTCTCACGTGCATAAAGGTGGCACCAGTTTAATCCACGTCTGGACCACTAAATCAGGCCCGGGGTCACCTCTCAACAAAGCCCAGGCCAAGGTCCCAGGAGTGAGAGGGGGTCACAAGGGACGCAGAGGGTTGGGGGTGCGGGGGCTGCAAGCCCCCAGCTCATTGGAAATGCAGAGAGAATCCTGCTCAGGCCGGAGCACCGGGGAAAGACAAGAAAAATGAAGCCGCCGCAATCTCATTTTCTGAAGCCTGCAAGTCAGCCAGGAAATAGCTATTATTCCATCGCACTGTCGGTATTAAGTTATTTCCTTCACTAAATACGGGAACATTCATGAATATCTATTGAGTCCCAGGTACAGACACCTCCTGGCTCTGAGGCTCAGCCTCTCTGCCTTTCCATTCCTCCAACAACACCCCTCAATCTTGCTCTGAAGTGAAAGACAATAGTATTTTAAATTGGTTAATAAATCTCAGGATTGATGCTCCTGGAAGGCCCGGGAACTTCGTCTCTATTACTCGCATAAAAGGGATCACATTTTCCCTGCTGGCAAGCTAGGAATTTGGGGAGTGACCTGGGCCACCTGCTCCCGCCTCTCCCGGGGGAGGGGAGGGACGGAGGTTTCAGACCCGGGGTCAGACAGCCAGGAAATACTCATTTTCTGAGCAATTTGGTTCAGCTGGGTATCTTGGGCCACGTTGGTTTTGATGGGTTTGTCTGCAACCAGTTCCCCTGGATTCAAATAAAAGAAGACTTCGAAGCAAAGCTTGGGGGGGGGGGAGTGTGGGTGTCTGGCTGGCATTGTTTAAAAAAGCACACGATGAAGATGAGGATGGGGTCTGGGAGGTGTGGGTCGCACTGTTTGGCAACTGGCTCCTGGTGCCGGCTTTTTCTCTGCCTTCCTGGTGAGCACAGGGGCAGCCTTGGGTATCCCCCTGGGGGTGGAGGAATCCTTGAAAAGCCCCACTGGTGAGGAGTGTGCCATGGGGCTGAACTGGGGTCTCTTCTGTAGAGTTCTGTGTCCTACTCCATCCCTGCCCCCACCCTAGGAGGTGGAGAGCCCACATACTGTCCACAAGCCAGTAAGTGCATGAGTCATCCCTGTATACTCAGCATGCAGCCTGGGGCTGCGACTCAGAAAACTGCAGTGGGTGGGCTGCAGCCCATAACTCCCCATTTACAGATGGGCAAACTGAGGCTCAGAGCGAGCAAATGGCTCACTCAGTGTCATGCTGGCCTGTCAGTGATTCAGCCAAGACCGTCCACGTAGCCACCATGCCCAGACACTGAGCCAGGGACCAGAGATGCAGACTGAAAGGAAGTGGTGGTCGCTATGACAGAGCCCACCATCTCGGGGTGTGGGAGGCAGAGAGCACTTGAGAGAATGAAGACATAACAGCCAAGAAGGAATCGAAACAGGGCGAAGGGGTGGACAGGGCTGGGAGCGCTGGGCAATGGGGGTGAGGCCTTTCTAGCCTCTTCCGCTAACTCTGCAAAGCAAGGGAGCTGAAGCAGATCTCTGAGACCCCGCGAGGTCTTTGGGGGCAGAAACTTCCCTGATGTGAGGACCTGGCTCACAGCTGATGCTCGGTATTGTGGGGTGATGGCTGAGAGGAGGGTATCCACTGTTATTCCTTAGCTCTTCTCATCACATCCCACACCCCTTTCCTGGAGCTTCCCTTGAAACCCACTCTGGACCTGGTGTCTTTCTCAACTCAATAACCTACTAATCTCAGGTAATGGGAGACCCTGGCCAGGGGACGTCACGTTCTGAGCAGGTCGGGTCCACCCCCAGCCTCCCTGTTGCTGCCTCTAGTTCTGGTCTCATTCTCTCAAACCTGTCCCCACACAGCAGGTGATTGTATCCCGCTGCCTGAAACCTCCCAAGGCTCCTGCTTCTCTAAGAAGGGCAGGGCCACCTTTCACACCAGCATCACCGCACACCCCTCTGCCCTCACCTGCGAGGGGCCACCGTCACTGAACCTCAGCGCAGGGCTTCCCTCACATCCATGCCTCGGCAGGGCCTCTCCTCCCATCTGCTCTGCACCTTTCACCCTGGGAGCTCCCACTCAACTGTCAAACATCACATCCGGAGTAACCTCCTCCTCCAGGAAGCCTTCCCTGACTGCCAGGGAGTGTTTGGGGCATCCTCTGAGCTCCCCGCTTTGTAGCACGTACACTGAATCACATTCGTCTATGTCTGTGTCTCTTTCTCGCCCTCAGAATGGGACCGTGAAAATGTCTCATATCCACTTCTTATCCCAGCTCCCAGTAGGGGTCCCACAGAGAGGTGTCCGTATTCACTGACAATGAAACTATTTCTCTTCATCCGTCATGGTAGGTGGATTGCAAACAGGCCCCCATTCTCTGCCTTCCCTGAGTCCACCCTTTGCAATGTGACTTTGGGGCTCTTCCCATCAAAAGATGGAGACGTCTCCCCCCACCTCCAGAAGCTACACTGGCCATGTGATTTGCTTTGGCCAATAGAATGTGGCAGAAATTACATAACCGGCCTAGAAATAATGCTCTGCTCCTCATTTAGGCCACTTCTGAGCCTGGGCCTTCAAAACACTCTGCAGCTTCCACTCTTTAGAACAAGCAAGCCTGGGCTAGCCTCCTGGAGTTCACATGAGACATGTGACCTGGTCCCTCCCATCACCCCAGCCAACAGCCAGTCAACTGCCCACCATGGAAGTGAGGCCCCCCTAGACCAGCCAGCTTCCAGCCAACTCAGCAGCCTGCGTGAGCAAGGCCAGCTGGGACCCGCCACACCTGGCCCTGACCAGCTATCCAGCCAACCTGTGAGCAACAGCCACAACAAATAATTACGGGTATATGCGCCTGAGATCATGGTGCTGTTTGTCACTTAGCATTATCGTGGCAATGGCTAACCGATGCATTCGTGGAACAGATTTGTCTCCCACGCCTAGGACTGGGTGTAGCCCATCACCCATCCAGAGCTCTCCCGGAAACCCCAACCAAAGCCCAAGTCAAAGCACAAGTGCTAAGGCTGTCTCTGATTGACCAGGTGAAAAGGGGCCCCCCAGTTGACTAAGTGAGCTATCGTCACAGGGGGCATGTAGGAGCTAAGCCCCAGGGCACTTCCAGAAAAAACCTCCCAGTCTCGGCGGGCATGCTGATCTCCATCTACGGAATAACGCCAGACACATCACTCTTCTGGATGAGCCATTGTTTTTTGCATAATTGACAATTCTTGCCATAGTCTCTCCTCTTCACACAAGCTTCCTTTCGTGTCACTCATGCCTGAACCAGACACTCCGAGGTGACTCCCCTTGAAAAGAGAATGCCAAAGGGACCTGGGGCCCTACCCTTAAATATTCCACTTGTTATAAATTCCCCAAGGAGTCCTCTCAGCTCCGAATATCAGGGGAACAGAAAGGAGGAGCTTGGGGGGGGGGGGGACACATTCGCTGAACAGTTCTTTGTACTTGAGAGTCTTTGGTTGTATTAAAATATTCTTATCTCCCCGTAATTTATGAGCACTCCCAGCACTAAGCGGGTTTGCTTTGTCCCTGATCGTCTGTTCCAGAAATAAAACTAACAGTGTCAGAGCAGAAATCTCCAGGAGGGAGGGAACAGGACAGAGCGTCTGATGTGACTGTGAGTGGGGGTGGGGGAGTGGGCCGGCAGACTCATTTTCTGACCCCTCTCATCATCGGGGAGGGTGTACCTCCTCCTCCAGGACCTCATTTGCTTTTCCCAACAGCCCTCCCAGGCTAATATTATAATCATGGTCACGCCCCCGTCTCCAAGGAAGAAAGACTCCTAGGGATGAAGTGTCTTCTCAAAAGCCGGAGCTTGGCAGATGTGGGTCCAGAATTTCAATCCAGGTGTGGCTGACACTCCAGTGCTCTGACCAGCCAGCCACACCATCTGGAGGAGGAGTGATTCAGTACTTCCTCCCATTCTTAAAAATCCCTGCTGCCTCCACCCTCGTGCTAGCTGAGCAAAAGTTAATCCCCTGAACTGAGCCTTCAAGGCTCTTGATAATGTACCCCAACTCACCGCTTTATTACTGACACACACATACACCCGCAAAGATATCCCATCTGTTCCTCAAACAGCACTTCCCTTCTAGATAAGATTTCCTCCTCTACATCTCTCATGGTATGCCCACGACCTGTGATGCCCTTCCCTGTCTAACAAACTCCTACTCATCTCTCAAAGCCCAAGTCAAATGCCCCCTGGGCTGCGAGGCTTTGGTTTCGCCCCTTTCTTGCCACAGTCGTTTGTACATGTCTCTGGTAAGAACCACCACAGTACTAACTGGCCTGTGGTGTCCCCCACACAGACAGTGAGCCAGGTTTTATAGTTCCCTGTATCCCCACAGCGTTAGCAAGGGGCCTGGCCTTGTGTCCAATGACCACTAACCCACAAACGCTGGCTGGAAGAATACGTGAGTGAATGAATGAGTGAGAGAGTGAATGAATGAATGAATGAATTATAGGCTTTCAGGAGGTGCCTAGGGGGTGAACCTAAGCCTCTGTCACACATAGTTGGTGCTCAATGGGCATGTTTGGTGGAGTACACAAGACGTCACTCTTCTCACTCAAAACTGCTTGCTCCTCAGGGGAATTAAAAACAAAAAACAAAAAACCAATAGCAATAGGCCTGCAGCCGAGTGACCCAACAGCCCCACGGGAGGGAAAGGGGGCTGGGGCTTCTCTGAGCAGCGATCAGGGCCGGGCTCTGCCTCCTGTTCCTTCCACGCACCAGGTATACCTTTTTGGTGACAATGGCCTCTCTCACCTAATAGCCTCCCTGAGAGCAGGAAATGGCGCTTTTTAGACCCCACGCCCAGTCGGTGGGGCAGTGGAAGCAGGAGGCAGGAGGGAGCACTGGCCAAATGACTGTCGGCATGGAGCACGGCTGCATGTGTCTTTTCTCCCAGACATCCAGGCCTGGCGAGTGTCCTGAACATGAGGTGTGCAGGCCTGGAGGCCTTCGTTCTGTCCCAGCACTGCCACTCCTTCCCTGGGGACCACGGCTAAGCCTCTTGTCCTTTTTGGGCCTCAGCTTCTCCATCCACAAAATGGAATGTGGGAAAAACAAGCTGCTCCTTGGTGGCCTTCACATGACAGAAAATGTGCTACTGTTTCATGTTTATTCTCAAAGTTCATCCTTCAACAAGGGAAGTGTGAAGGCCACTGTCAGCCACGAGGAGACGGAGGCCCAGAGAGGGGAGATGACTTACACAAAGCCACACAGCTCACAAGACAAAAGCAGGGGTCTGTTCCAGGTCCTCAGCCTCCACAGCGCACTGACTTGTAAGGTGCGCCCCGCTGAGCACGGCAGGGATGTATGAGCCTTTGTACCTGCAATGCCACTGGCCCTAGGGAAGCCAGCCTGGGCCCATCCGCTTCTAGCAGGCGTGGCCTGGAGACCAGGGCAGCCTCCTCCCGGGATTGAGGACAAGGGGACAGGCCAATGGGGAGAGTGAGGATTAGGGAGGAAGCCAGCCCCGCACCAGGCTCAGGAGGTAACGATCCAGCCTGGAATCTGGTCCTGAGTTTACATCCTGCCTGTGACTTGTACAAGCTCTGTGGTTTGGGGCCCTCAAGTTCCCTCTCTGAGCCTCAGTTTCCTCATCTGCAAAATGGGGACAATAATCCTTCCCTCTAAGGACTATGGTAATTTTTAATGAGACAGGTCATGCAAAACAGCTCAGGGCCAGGCCCACAAGATGCAACAGGTGTCTTATAATAGTGCATCTTAGCTAATGACGCTGATGTAATGTGTGATCTAGGAGGAGGAAGGGGGAACGTGAGAGAAAGAATATGAGGATAACTCTTCTGCTCCGGCCTCCAAGCCCAGGACACGGCAGCCGGAACTGCACATGGCCGTCGAGGGCTCCGAAGGTGGTTCGTGTGAATTGAGCCAAGCTATAAGTGTAACTGTGAAATACCTTAGAATGAAAAAAATAACCAAAAAAACGGTGAAAAGGCTCATTAGTCATCATTCCTATTGCCTACATATTGAAATAACAATGTTAAGATATTGGTTAAATAAAATACTTTATTAAAATTAATTCTGCCTATCTCTTTTTATTTATTTTTAATAAGGTTACTAGGAAATCTAAAAGCACATGTGCAGCTCACATTATATTTGTATTGAGGAGCATTGCTCTAGGTGACTAAAACAATTGTCTGTCCTTTGGAGTTCATTCTGAGTTCAGCCATTTCCTGGCTGTGTGAGCTTGGGCGAGCTGCTTGCCCTCTCTGAGCCTTCATTTCTCCATCTGTAAAATGAGGACCATCCTTTGAGAAGAATGGATGAGAGGCAACTCATCACATTCGCATCACACTTGCTGTAGACGAGCCTCCTTTCTCTCTCTTGACAGGGTTTACTGCCAGTGCCCTTGGACAGCCCTTGCCCCAGAGACAGCAGGTGAGACAAGAGGGCTCTTCGTCCATGGGACGAAGTCTCAGGCAGGCTCTCAGACCCATCCCTAGACCTATGACCAGGCTGATCCCTAGAGAGAAGTGAGGTGTTCCCACATGCATCAATTGCCAAATAAGACCAATGGTTCTTCCCAAAGCTGCGTGCGCACCTCATCTGAACTTCTGGTGTTCGAGGACCCCCGGTGCCCCTTACCCAGCGCCCACCCCTCGTTCACAAAGCTGTGGAAATAAGGAGGAGGCCATGAGGGAGGTGAGAGAGCCTGACCGGCCCTCCCTGGCTTTCCCACAAGGCTCTGAGCAGGCGTGCACAGCCTGCTGGGAAAACCACGCTTCCTGCCCCCATCTGGGCTTGCAGGGGCTGTGTGGTTTGGAAGGGGGTCTCTCCAGCCACGGGGAAGCCTGGCGTTGACGAAAGGCGGACAAGGCAAGTGTCCACTCGCTTTGTGTCCCTGGGAGCCGAGACCACCTGCTGTTGGCCCTGCCAGGAGAGGGGACAGCTGACTGTTCCTGGGCAGCATGGAGCTTGGCCTGCTGCCCCCAAGAAGCACAGAGGCTGCGAAAGCCCAAGGACACACTGACCAGGAACTGGGGAAATTGGGACCGAGCCCTGGCTGGTTATGCCCCGTCCCACGTCCCCTCCTCACACACCCCACCCGCTAACCCAGGCTGAGCGTGGGTCAGAAACACAGGACACTGGCTCTGGTCCTAGCCCTCCGCCCAACTCGCTGTGCGCCCTGGGCCATCCTTAGCAGGCTCGCCCCCCTTCTCTGGGGCTCAGTGATTCTCCAAACCCCTCCATCATACGTGAGACCCCACATGGGATTTTGAATGGTGCAGGAGCTCACATTTACCAGCTGCTAACTTTGTGCAAGTGGCTACAGACACCTCTCCAAGCCTCAGTTTCCCCATCGGAAAGATGAGGACATTAAAGTACTTAGCACAGTGTCTGGCACTCAGCAAAGATTCGTTAGATGGCATTGCCAGTGATGTATTGATAAACCAGCTCTGGGAGGCAGAGGGGGAGGGGGAAGGGGGCCCAACTTTTTAGCAGGAGCCAATTCTCACAGCACAAACACTCCCCCCACGGCTGATTTCCAGCCAATGGTTTCACGACTGGCTTACAAACCTCCTGAATATTTAACAGTCAGCTCTGGGGAGCGGGTGGAAGTCAGCTCCTGCACCACACGGTCATCTATCATTGTTGTGAGCACTATTATTACTCGGCAACCAAGCAGCTTTGCTTTGGGTTTTTCCTTTAATAAACCTACATAAGACTTTTAAGCCACACTGGAATCGACTGTCTAAAAATAGTTTGAAAGCCAAGGCAGCAAATGATCCTGTAAGGTCTTTCCCAGCCTTAAGCAACAGCCCAGGAGTTCTGGGCCTCCTCAGACAACTCCCCACACTCCCCCCAAAGCACAGAGCCCTGCCCCACACCCTTGCCCCTCATAGCCCTGCAATGACCCAGTCAGAAAATGCACCCAACAGAACAGTGCACAATGACTAAGGAACGAGATTCTCCCTGACCTTCTAGCTGTGTGACCTTGGACAAGTCACTCAACTTCTCTGTGCCTATCTCCTCATCTGACTCACAGAGACGCTACGAGAGGTTGGTGTGTGAAGAATGAATTTGAAATGCCCATCACCAAATAATGTTCCATGCAACATGGCTATTATTAAGAATAGTAATAATAATGCTACCACCAAGTCCGGGGCCCCTCCTCTCTGCAGAGGGTCTGTAGGGGCTCCCAGGCCCCCCACAAGTTGTACAAGTAGCAGCACAGAGCTGCGCCCCTAGACCTGAGCCTCCCCATCTGCTCCCCTCCCTACCACCTCACTTCTACCCTTGTGCCAGGACTAATTTATTTATTTCCTTCTGAATCCTCAATGTCTATCAAGCTGCAGAGTGGTTGGATGGATTTTGTAATTAATTGATGTGGAATCAATGAAGAAGTGATTGTTTTGGCCTTGACTGGGTAGGGAGCCATCGCAACTGTGGGAAATAAACAGATGGCTGGGAGCAGCCCAGTGGGTGGCGGGTGGGGGGTAATTTACTGAGCTGCGGATGGGCTGTGAGCACTACATGGCCCAGGGAGGCAGCATCGAGAAGTGAAAAGTGGTCACACACCCACCCCTGAGTCCAGAAGATCTGAAGTCAGGTCCTGACACCCCCGCTTACTAGCTGTGTGGCCTTGAACAAGTCACCCCACCTCTCTGAACCTCAGTTTCCCACCAGGGTTGCTGTGAACATTCATTTCTGAGTCTTCTGACACACACTACGACCTGGACGAGCCTTGAAAACATTACGCTAAGTGAAATAAGGCAGACCCTTGTGTAATTCCATTTATAGGAAGCATCTAGAATGAGCAAATTCATGGAGACAGAACTCCAAGTAGAGGTTCCCAGGGACTGAGGGAGAGTAAATAGGTAGTTATTGCTTATTAGTTATTGGGTGATTAAAAAAAAGTTCAGAAATAGTGTGATGGTTGAACAACATTGTAAATGTATTTAATGCCACTGCATTGATCTTTAAACAATGATTGAAGTGGTCAGTTTTATGTTACATATATTTTACCATAATAAAAATAGAAAAATAAGGTATACCATATTCAGACCCTGGTATCACAGTCAAATTCCAGCTTTGTTTCCTCCTGGCTGTGTGACCTAGGACAAGTCAATTCCCCTCTCTGAGCCTCAGCATCCTTGTCAGTAATAACATAGGGAGCATGATAACGTCTGCTTTGCTGAAGGCTTTGCAGGTGATCTGAGAAAAGGCCAGGAGAGCACCCAGCACAGTCCACACTAGCTGTTGTCATTTTTTTTTTTTTTTGAGAGCCTGCCTGAGGTGGCCCCTGGGCAGACCCGGAAGACGCCAGCCTTCACCCAACAAGGTGCTACACCATTTCTGAGCCAGCTTCCTCCAGGACTGCATTTCCCAGACAAAGGGAAGACATCCCAAAGCAACAGACAGAAGAGCCTGTCCTTACTCAGGATGCCAGGGGCCCGCACTGGGCCCCAAACATACTCTGTGACCCTTCCCTGTGGGGCCCTGTTTTCCCAGCTGTGTCACAAGGGGACACCCTTTGAGAGGGGTGCCCCGCCTTCTGCCACTCTGTAACTTGAGCACCCCGAGCTGTTTTTCCCATTCAGCCTGATCTGACATCAGAAGAGGCCTCCTGACACAACACATTCGGTGCTGAGCAGGTTTTGATCATCCGAGGACTCCTGTTATTTACCGATGAGGTCCTCCCACCCGCTTCCACAGCCCATGACTAATGTGCATTGGAGACTGGATTCAAAAAGAGGGGGGAAAGGAAGAAAGAAAGAGGGCTGTCTTTGAAGAGAATGACATGAGTTATTTCGACCTAACTTACTAATTAAGACCTCATTAGCAGCCCAAATTTGTGATAGATCAGCAGAGGACTTGGCACAATGGTTTAATTTAATGATTTCTTGCATTACTTTGTTAATCATCTTTAGTCTGATTTAATTTATGCCAATGTGACTGTCCTAATTTCTAATTAAGGCATTGATGGCGAGGACGGCCGGCATAGCATAAGAATTTCAATCAAGGCTGATACAAAAGCAGATACTCGTTTTTAAGGCCTGTGAGATGGCAATGTGCTAAACTGGCTGCTTATGGTTTTATTCTCCTGAAAAGGCTGGGGAGGGACTGGTCTTTGCCTTAGGGCAGATGATTTATCACTCATCACAGACCTTTACAATTGTCAATTTTTTTTTTAAGGCTCTGAAAAAGACCTTGAGATTAACCTCATCATTTTACACAAGAGGCAACAGGGACCAGAGAGGGTGAGGGGCTCACCCAAGGTCACACAGCGAGTTAACGAGGTGGTGGGTAGAGACCCCAGGCTCATGCTCTCCTCTACAGTCACCTGGTTGGCAACTCCAGGTGGCAGGAGTTGCAATTGCCTGGGATTTGGGCTGTTAATTGAAATTGGCATAATGTAATAACCGCCAATACTTAAGGACCGGGCTCTGAGCCTAAAATGCGACATGCATTTTTCTCAAATCCACAAACCAACCTTGCACGTAGGTATTATGACTCCCATCCTCCCAATTTACAGATGAAGAAACAGGCTCAGAGAGATGGAATACCTGCCCAGGTTCCCACTGCAAAGAAGTCGGATTTGAACCTACATCTGCCTGATTCCCAAGTCCCTGCTCTTATTAGTGCTCTGGGCTGCCTCCCCAGGTCCCTGCTGGGTATCCATAGTCATTTGTACCAATATTATAGCTAATATGCGTTTAGGATTTACCATGTGCCAGGTGCTGTGCTAAGCCTCTCACAGGAGAATCCCATTTGATAGTCACAACACACTATTGGGCATCACTCTCACACCCAATCACAGATGGAGAAGCCAAGGATCAGAGAGGTTGTGTGAAATGCCCAAGGTTGCACAGCAAGATGATGGTGCTCAAGTACTGAGCCAATCCCTCCTGCCTCTTCCTAAGTCCAAAACCTCCGACACTCCACCTCTCTCCTGAACGTTTCTGAACTTGACTGAGCTGAAATGGGTGGTCTTTGCCTACCCTGGGCACTAGAATCTGCCTCCAGGCTGTTTTCATGATGCCAAAGGCAGCCTGGGTCATGGGAAGAGCAATGAGCCAGGAGCCAGGATTTCCAATTTGCAAAGCCTGTCTCCTCCCTGGGCCTCAGTTTCCCCCTCTGCAAAATGAAGGGACTAGAAGAGTGGTCCCCCAACATGACTGCACTTTGGAATCACCAGGGGTCACAAACACGTGTCTGTACCCCAACCCAGAGCTGATGAATCAGAATCTACAACATCCTTGGCAATTTTGATACACCCTAACATTTGAGAACCACCACACTAAGGGATTCCAACTGGTCCCGCCAACCCTGATATGACCAAAAATACACCCTTGACTTTGCTACTCAAACTGTCCTTCCCACCCCTCTTCCCTAGCACCGAAAATGGTGCCCAGATCAAACACTGGTTCCTTTCTCCCTATCTCAAAGTATCTAATCCATCAGTGTATCCTGTCCACTCGACCTCCACGTACATCCTGAAGCGCCAACTTCTCTCCCTCCCCCCCCCGGTTCCGCCCTTAATGACTGCAACTGCTTCCCCCTCGTTTCCCCACTGCCAGCTTGCCCTCCCCAACCAGTCCACCCTCCTCCCCGCACCCCTAGAATTAGACCCCAACTCCTCCTCTAGGTCTGTAAGGCCCTTCATGATCCCACGCCCCACCTCTCCCACCGCTCACCTAGCACATCTGCTCCAGCCCACCTGGCCTTCACCCTGTTCTTTGAATAAACCATGCTTGCCCTGACCTCAGTGCCTTTGCACCTGCTGTCCCCTGTGCCTGGAAGTCCGTGCCCCGGGCTCTTTTACCTGACTATGTCCTTCTTGCCAATGCTCGCTGACTTTCCAATTTAACGGAACCCTCCCACGTCATTCCTCACCCCAGCAGTCTGCTTCACCCCCTTTATAGCACATATCACTCTTAGTCCAAAGGAGCTCACTTTTCTTTTGCCCACTGTCTCCCCTTGTACTATAATACAAAATATATATGTGGTCTTTGTTCCCAGTTTCTGATACAGAGTACCTAAAACCCTTGGTATTTCCTGAGTGACAGGGATGAGGAGAGTGTCTTCTGTTATTCATAACAAGCCCCTTTCAACCATACCTGAGTGTATGGTAATGAGGTGACTTGGAAAGTCCCTAAGGATGAAGGAACAGTGGCCAGTGGAGCCATGTGACCAGAGAGTTGGAACTTCCAGCCTCACCCCAAATTCTAGTAAGAAGAGAGGGGCTGGAGACGGTATTCAATCGCTAGTGGCCAGTGACTTAATCCTGTCTAGGTAATGAAGCCCCTATAAAAATCCTAAACAACGTTTGGAAAGCTTCAGGGCTGGTGATCCCATCAGGTGCTGGGAGGGGTGCGCCTGGAGGGGGCCGGGAGGCCTGCCCCTCCCCCATGCCCCGCCCTCGGCTTCTCTTCCATTTGGCTGCTCCTGAGTTGTATCCTTCCTAATAAACAGATAATAGTAAGCAAAGCACTTTCCTGTGTTCTTTGAGCCATACCAGCATGTTCTTGAAGCCCAGGAGGGGATTGTGGGAACCCCCAATCTGTAGCTGCTCAGTCAGAGGTGCAGGAGGCCTGGGCTTGTTCGTGCTGTCTGAATAGGAGGTGGCCTGTGGGACTGAATCATTAACCAGTGGGATCTACAATAACCTCAGGTAGGGGAAGCCGGGATGGCTCAGTGGGTTAAGCACTCACTTTACAGCCCCAGGGACAGAGGATCAAATCCCAGCCATGCAGACCCATGTGCTGAACTGAGGTGTGCCTCCCATGTAGGAGGCCCCGTTCAGTTCTCCCCCCAACCCCAACCCCACCCCACCCAGGTTTAGCCCCTGGCTCGAGGGAGTGTACCTCCCATGCAGGAGGCTCTCAGCCCAGTTCCCGCTCTGCAGGGCCCATGCCCACCTGTGTGTAACAAAACCATGTCAAAAACGGATGACGTACAACTATGGAGACTGCTCTGGGCCCTCCCCCTTCTCTCTGTCTCTCTCTGTCTCTGTCTCTTTCAGTCTCTGTCAAAAACAATAAAATAAATCTTTAAAAAAAGAATAATACCCCCAGGTAGCTGGTGTCAGAATGGAATGATAGGACACCAGTTGGTGTCCAGAGAGTTGGGGAACTGGGGGGGGGGGGCGGGGGGAACCCACATGTTTGGTGTCAGGGGGTGGTAAGCAGTAGAAGAAAAGAGTTTTTTTCTTTCAGCTGGTATGTGTAGTAGTAGCAGAGAAAGAATGCTTCATTTTCCCCTCACTAGAACGCCACCTCCCTGGGGGCAGGGTCCCTTAGCTGTCAGGTGCCCCCATTGTCCTCGTGATGCATCACCTGACACACAGCACGCTCCCCAAAAGTACTCCTCCGATGAACCAAGCAAGGACTGACTTCTGTGCTCCTAGAAGCACTGGCTGAACGCCAATCTTTGGAGATGTCTGAGAAAGGGAACCCCTGAGAAAGGACATTCTGGGAACCTTTAGTGCCCGGACAGCCTCAGACCATGGTGAGGACAACTGACCACGCCCTCCCATGGCTCTCTGTCCTGGAAGTTCACACTCCACGGTGCACGGTCCCAGAGAATTAAAAGTTTGAAAGAAAGTGCATCTGCTAATAACACGCAACATTTATGGTAGTCAATATAGATTTATTTAAGGCAATAAATGACATAATTGGACTTTTATTTCCATAATATATTTTTCCAAGATAACTAATATTTTGAGTACCCATGGCCTGCTGACGTCTCCTGAATGAACGTATTTCCCGTATTATTACTCTTGTATAAAACGAACATTTAAACAGTTTAATAAATGAGCACTTGTTTGACTTGTATCAGTTTCAATACATTCTGGGATATTAATAAAATATATTTCATAAGCCAGCTCAATAGACCATGCCATAAAAATTCAATGATTTATTAGCGATACACTTGCTATTAGTTGGGACAGATACTCAAAATGCCATTAGGGTTAAAATAATAATCAATCAAACTAATTAGACCCTATTTTTCATATGCAAATATAATTAAGCATACATTTCTCCATAACTTTAAAGAGAATTATTGAAGCTCAGCCTCGTATGAAGAGCCCCTCACTTGAGTTAATGAAATGACACTGTCTCAAGTTGGATATGCAAACAAAATTGATGAACCGTTCCAGGCTTTGAGGATCGGAGGGAGGTGGGACAGGAGAGGAGAGCCTCGGGGGGAAAAGACCACCCTCTGCACCTGAGTCTGTTCTCTCTATCAGAGCTAGTTACAGGAAAGATTCAAGACTCAACGTGGGCAAGGGTGGCCGATCCAATATGGCGTCATGAGTAAAAACATGGGTCTGAACTCACACGCTGCTACATTCAAATCCTAACTTTACCAATGGAGTGAACCTGGGGCAGGCTAACCTCCCTCTGTGCCTCAGTTTCCCCATCTGTGAAACGGGAGTGATGATGATAATAAAAGCAATGGGCGAGGGCTGTCCGGAAACGATCCAGCCATAAGCGCCTCTATGTTTTACACTGCAGGGCTGGATACTTTCTGGCCAGCCCTTTATGCCTAGAGGCTGGTTGGATAGGATAAATGTGTGCCTTGCTCTTCATAAGTGGTCAATAAGCATGAGCTGTTTGGATCCAGAAGCAGTTTATTTGCCCTCCAGCTTTCTCGGTAAGCCAGCTCAGCCACCTGGTGGCCGGGTGACCTGGGGAAGCCTACTCACCTCTCTCTGGACAGTTGGGGAGTTAGTGTAGGTGACTCAGAAGGTCAGATCTGACAGTTCAGAAGGCTGAAGAATGAACACTCCTAACCATTCTTTCTGTCTCTGTTTGGATCTAATTCACAAGTCTAGTTACTCCCACGGAACGGAACCAAAGGGGCAGAGAAAGCCCAAGCCAAGTCAAGCAGGAAGCCCGAGCATCGGGGACCAAGCTCTTCAGAGAAACCAGTCCTGGAAAGCAGAAGAATCTAGACTGCTTCTGGCTCTGGCCTGGATGCCTGGGGTAGTAGTTAAGGGCAAACTCAGTGAACACCTTCTATAAAGGGCCAGATGACTATTTTAGGCTTTGCAAGCCATACAGCCTCTGTTGCAACTATAGCACAAAACAGCCATAGACTGTGTTCCAATAAAACTCAATTTACAGACACAGGCGGCAAGAAGGTTGGGGCTTAGGGATTACGGTAATGTCAGCTAGGGTAACGTACAAATCCCAAAATGCACAACAGCTCAACCCTGGTAGACATCTATTTCTAGCACTTGCCAAGTCCAGTGCCAACATTCCTGGTCAGGCAACTCTCTAAGGCAAGATTGTTCAACCCACGAGCCGTGGGCCGCATGCGGCTCAGAACAGCTTTGAATGTAGCTCAACACAAATCATGAACTTGCTTAAAACATTAGGAGAGTGTTTTGTGGTTTGTTTGTTTGTTTGTTTTTAGCTTGTCAGCTATCATTTGTATATTTTATGTGTGGCCCAAGACAATTCTTCTTCTTCCAATGTGGCCCAGGGAAGCCACAAGGTTGGACACCCCTGATCTAGAGTGACTTTCCTCCAGGAGGAGTTAGAGACCCAGGTTCTCACCATATTGTGGCTCTTCCATCCTCAATTCAAGATGTGCAAGCTCACCTGATGTGGATTAAATCAGTGAAAGGGCAGGAATATACAGGATTGTGCCTGGAAGGGTTTATGGGCTGAGTCTGGGTATGGAGTATATCAGCTACACTTACACTTGTCTAAAGAAGACAAAACAGATTTGGGGGACAGTTAGCCATTCTTTTACAGGAAAGAGAACACCCTTGACTCGGCAGGATTTAACAGGACACTTTCCCAATCTCCATTGTCTTTTTTCTTAAGGTTGTCATCCTGACAAATAGCATAATTATTCTCTTGGAGCTACTTCCCCCAAGACTTCTGGGGTTACCTGCCCATCCGCTATTCTCCATCCCCTCTGTAGCTATCTCTCTTCCTCAGCAGGCCCTCTCTGTCCTGAGGACAGGGTCAGGCCTGGCTGGCTCCCTACTGTGCCTGTCTTCACACTGGCCACATGGGAGATGATCGATAAAAAAATTCATCCATGAGTGGAGAGATGAATCTGAGTGACAAGGATCAAGCACAGGTAAGACAGGGTTTAAAAAGTTACAGAAAATAATTAAAAGGAGCAAAGAAATTGATGTGGCATCTCCCTGGGAGAAAGCCCAAGCAAGTGCAGGAAACAAGAAAATCTGGAACATTCCGGAGAGCCCAGAGATAAATGTAGACACCAGCTATGGCCACTCAGCCCTAAACAATCTGACAGAATGTGTCCGTGTGTGGTATGTGAACATATGTGTTTCTGTGTTCGTATATGTGTGTTTGTGTGTGCATGTGTGTACTCGCATGTGTTGGGCTATGCCGATCTCTTTGAGACAAGACCTCATGACTCAATCTCTAACCTGGTCTGGTTTTCCAGCCCTTTCTTCCTTCTGCAGGTTGGAACTTAACAGAGGGCTCAGGAGAGGAGAACGGTAATTATGCCCAATGGGTGAAGAGCAAACTCAGCAGTTTCTGCAAAAAGACTGTGGGCCTCCAAGGAACATCTCTGGCCAGAAACCTGACTTCAGCCACAAGATGTATTTCCAGCCTCCGGGAGGAAGAAGAACGAGGCGGCTGGGGCTGCTGCAGCAATAGCCTTTTTCAAAAAATCATTTTGAAATTAAATTAAATGCTATTAAATTAGCAGAAGTGCCAGGGAAGGCCAGGAAGTCGCTCAGATAAATGGCCCAGGCCAGGCATCTTAAAATCACAGCGATGTCAGAAGCCGGGCCTGGCGGGGGCTCCAGCCATCCTCAGGCTTCCGGAATCAATCGGGATTCTCTGGGGCGTTTTCACAAAAAGCACAGAGCAGGCCGCGCACACCCTCCGAGAGCCTGGCTCTGCAGGTCGGGCTTTGTCTCAGGAAAGCTCCAAGGGGGTGACAGACCCATACACCCTCAGTTACAAAGTGTGGGTGGCCCCAGCACCTCCATTTTGCTGACAAGGGAGAGCCGGTGACTTGCCAGGTTCTCCCCACAAGTTCCCGGAAGAGCACAGAGGGACATCAAAGGTCGCTCAGTCCCAACACAGCCCGTATTCCCAAGCAAGAGATTCAGGAGGACCCCAAGGAAGAAGGGGGGTATATCCAGGGCAGGAGGGGCTTCCTGTTCTGTAACCCTCGGTGATGCAGTCAGCGAGTGTTCTGGTCCAGGAGCTGGGCTAGGCCCTGGGGACTCAGTGGTGGCCGAGATCCAGCCCATCCTAACAAGATGATCCCTGCTACCCACACAGGCTGTGATGGGAATGACACAGGATGACACAGTGACATGAGGAAGGTCACTGTAACTACAGCAACCAAGATGGCTGCTTGGGGGCAGTGACATCTGATGGGACATGTAAATAGTGAAGAAATCCAAGGATGAAAAACAAGGAGTATCACAGGAATGTCTCATAGAGGGGAGGGGACCCAGGGCGGCCTCCCTGAGAAAGCCCTTCAAGCTAAGCGCACAAGGGGGCTGCCTATGGTCAGTCACAGGTAGAGGCAGCAGGGGAGGGGTCCTGCTCACTCATTCAGTCTTTCAGCAAACCCCTCTTAAAGGCCTACTGTGTACCCAGCACTAGTCTGAGTGACAAGATTCATCAGGGATCCTGACAGCGCATGCCAGCTTTCTCAGATGACAGCAGACACCGAACGAGGATTTACGCCAAAGTCAAAGTCGCGATCTCGCCCCCATGGACACTGAGGCCAGATCCCTCTGCATGGTGGGGGCTGTCCTGTGCGTTCTAGGACGTTGAGCCACATCCCTCACCTCCACCCTCCAGATACCAGGAACACCTCCCAGGTGTGACAACCAAAAACATCTCCCGCATTGCCACATGTTCACGGAGGGCCAAATCACCCCCAGCAGCAGTGAGAGCACAGTCCATAAGTGCAGTGAGAGAGAGAGAGAATAGTAATATGATACAGAACATTTGAAGAGGCCTTGGGAAATAATGCAGGGAGTTTGGGGAGGGACCAAACTAATCTAGGCCCTAAAGATAGTCCTTGCTCAAGAAGTCTGTGCAGTACTTTTCTGCGAACCCAGTAGACACCCAAGCCCCTCATTTTAGCAAAGAAGCTCATGTGGACCTTTCACACCCTAATGGAGACGCTAGGTGGAGGAGTTTGGTGGGTAAGAGGGGGACATGGAGGGAGCAAGGGACACTGGGAGGGTGACTCTGTTTCCCCCTACCGGGGTTTAAAACCACTTCCCAGCCAGGTCCCAGCGGGTCCGCCCCACACAGCCCCGCAAAGCGTTAACCTGCAATGTTTATTTATGAACTTGGCCTATTACTGTAGCATAATTTGAATACAGTGCCTGTGCAGTTTTTTATTGCCTGCTATAATTTCACTTTTAAAGCTCTCCCTATGCCATGCTTTAAAAATGATATCTCAAACAAGAAATAAATTCTGTGTTGCAGCTGTGTTAACTATATTTACCCATGGGACACACTCTTTTGTCCTTGACACAAACCCCGGGAGGCTTTGCTGAGAATTGCTTTGGCAGCTTTCTCTCCGTCTCCCTCGCGCCAGCCGGAAAATGCTGCTGCTATATTCCCTGTGACGCCCCACAGAGCCCAAAGTGCACCCGAGAGGGGAGCTGAGGAGCTGATGGCCCCAGAGAGGCCTCGGCCACTCAGGAGCTGGCTGTGTGGACCAGGCAGTACCCCTGGGCCCTTCTTTGGACGGGAATAAGGGAATTGGGCCGACACTGTACCGCTCTGTGTTCACACCCTCCTTAGCCCTCCTTGGCCTCAGCTGAAAGCCTGGAGGAGCTCTGCCCTCTCCTCTCCCGCACTCCCAGAATATGTGGTGGAGTTTAGGTAATTTCTCAATGTGCAGAGTGATGGCCCAGGGACCCAGATTAGCCTGCTTCTAGAATTGTAAGCGTTTGTGTCCCTTGGAGTGAAAAAAAATCTATTGCAGGGCCTAATTGACAGTCACAATAGCTTACATTTAGTGAGTGCTTCCTCTTCGCTGCATACTGTATGTAAGCACATTTGGTGCTGACAGCAGCTCCGGGAGCATGGATGACTCCCCATTTCCCAGATGAGTAAATTGAGGCTCAGGAGTCAGGGGGAATGCCCACTCAGGTTAGCCCAGGCAGGGCAGGAGAGGAGACGGTAAGAGATCCCATCCTCAACCCTGCGTCCCAAGGTGGCCCACATTAGCTCGTCAGACGAGCTCTGGTCCCCAGCAAGACCAGAAGCAATGGGATTCCAGAAGGGTGAGTTTTGTTAGAGGCGGGAAAGGCGTGGGATACCGGGCAGCCTGCTGGATGCAATACTTCAGTGCAGAAAGGCATCAGTTAATCAGAAGGGGAGTAGAGCCGGCCAGGAGGAGAGAGGGAGGCCAGAGACAGCCAATTCCTTACACACCACACAGCCGCTGACCCTCTTAATACCTCAGCGTTACAGAGACAGCCCAGAGTTTAAGTGCTACCAAAGTATTTCCAGCTCTGTGAGCCAGGCGAGAGATGTCACCTCTGTGCAACTCAGTATCCCACCCTCAAAAATGCGGACAAGACAGAGAGAGGGAGAGAGAGAGAGAGAGCCTCAGGTACAAAGGCATGAGTTAAAGAGACATGTTTAATCTTGACATTTACTTGTTAGTTATGAGAACTTGGACAAGTTACTTGGCTTGAACAAGTTACTTATCCTCATCTGTAAAATGGGATTATGACTGCTTTCATCTAAAGGTTGTTTTGGACTAAAATAACCCATGCAAAGCACTTGGCATAAAGTAGGTGTGTAACAAATGGTGGTTGAAGGTGGTTCGGAGTATCCAGGGATGGAGAAGAACATGACCTTTGAAGTAAGATCTCAGCTCCTTCCTCAATGACTTCCTCTCTCTGAATCTCAAAATGGGAATACAAATTCTCCTTCATAGGATTGTTAGGTAGACGGATGGACAATCTTGCATGCTTCTGCCATGCCAAGAGAATAACAGGTGTGTGTCAGCACTGGTCTCAGAAGAGGAGAGGTGGTCCGTGTAGACATGGTCCCCCCTGAATGAGTCAAGCCCCAGTTGCTTGAGTGAGTCTAGCCAAGATCAGCAAAGCTCCCACACTGAGCCCAGTCTAGATGAACCAACACTCAGCCCACCCCACAAATCAATGAGAACAATGACTGTTGTTGTAAGCCACCAAGTTGTGGGCTGGTTTGTTACGTAGCATCGAGGCCATAGCTAACTGATACAAGGAATTCAATTCCATACAGTAATGCCGATCGATTCATAAATTTAGATATGGCTACTCTCTATCGAGCACGACTCTGTGCCAGGCACCATATTCAGCACCTTGCATGTTTTACTTTATCAGATCTTCACCACAACCACTGGAGGGAGGCATAGTGTTACCTCCATTTTATAGATAAGGGAGCTGAGACTCAGAAAGGTGTGGTCATTTGCCCAAGGGCACACAGCCAGGAAGAAGTCAAACTCGGAGAAGAAAGCCAGATCCATCTTTCTCCAGAGTCCCCACCTTGAACCACTGGGCCAGGGGGGACCTGCAGGCTATCAGGATTTGAGCCCAGCCTCCTACACTTAATGTGATGTGGTAAACGGATGTTCTCTAGGCCTGGGGAAGGCACTCAGGGCAGACCAGTTGCATCTGGCCAACCAGGACCCTGATGCAGACAGTCTGTTGCCTGTTCAGTGCCCCCCAGCAGGGCCACCCCCCTCACCAGCAGTCGTTCAGGCTGAATACCTCCCCTGCAGCCCTCTGGCACCAACCCTATAAATATTAAACCCGTGGTAATTAGGGAAATCAGTCAGTGCCTGCACTCAGGAGCCCTGCCACGTCTCCCCACCAGGCCCATGCTGCCTTTGACTGGGGAGCTTTGTTTCTTTTAATTTGGGGACCTCATACAAGGCATGTGTCAGGGACTGGGACATCAAGCTCATCCCCTGCGAGCCTGGGCCCGGCGGCTGTGCCCCTCCCCCTCGGGCCTTGGCGGGCCCTGTCAAGAAGGTGCAGAGGGGCCTCCTCGGGACGGGAGGCGGGCACGGGGGGGAACCACGGGCTCCTGTCAACGCCCGAGACCCACCAGGGGACCCACAGTGCTTTTGTGGATCCTGTAACATCAGGCTCTGGTGTCACCGCGTTGCAGGGCTGATGACACATAATACACGGTGACAACGTGTCACATCAGAAGACACAGCCTCGCGCGCGTGTGGGTACTCAGGTGGGACTGCAAGCCCCAGGGGTGCTGAGGAAACCAAAGATAGGGAATCTCCAGCAAAGAGGGCAACAAGGATGAGAAGACGCCCGCCCACCCAGCCCCCTCCTTGGGGAATCAACGAACTGCCCACCAGGCCTGACAGGGAGGAGTTGGCCCAGGGTCTCCCAACCCACACACATCCACTAAGAATCATGGCTTCTGCGGTCGTGTGGCTCCCGGGTGCCACACTGTGGGACTCACATTTCACATACTTGATCTTTCCCAATTCTAAAAAAATCTTCGCTTGGATATTAGCCCCTTATACAGATAGGGAGACTAAGGCAGCTGCAGGGAGAAAGGTGTAGCTGCAGCAGGCATAGGCTCTGGAATCACAGGGACCAGAGTCCAAATTTTAACTCTGACAATCGCTGGCTGTGTGACCTTGGGAAACTTACTTGACCTTTCTGAGCCCCAGCTGCCTGTTCTATAAAACAGGCATAAAGTAATACCTACCCCTGAGCAGGTTTAATGGGATCATCCATACAGACTGTGTCACACAGTACCTGATAGCAAGCACCAATCAGTCATCACCATCATTATTGCCAAAAACCACACAGCTCAGAAGAGTGTGTGTGTGGCGGGGGAGGTGGGGGGAGGGTGCAAATCAAACCCAGCCAGTTTCATCTGAAAGCCCATGACCTTTCTCCGGCCTCTCCACTTCCTCCCAGCACCCCACCTGACCCCCCAACCAGTCCCCGATGGAGTTTCCTTTTCCCAATATTGACAACTCATCGCCCAGCCCATCGGCATCACTGGACAATCCCAGCCTCCGTATTGGTGGGCTGGGGTTCTGTGGACAAGGTTTCTACACAGGTATCGGACGGGGAAGATGGAAGGCTTCCCACGTGGCAGTTGGAGACTGAGCCCCCCCCCCCGCCCAAAGTAAAGGCATTCTCCCACAGCCCCCAGCAAAGTAAGAGGTGTACCCAAGACTAGAACCCCAGTCTCCTGACCCCCAGCCACGACCCTCCCTTTTTTTTTTTAATGTATGTTATTGTTTGAGAGAAGGTGAGAGAGAGAAGGAGAAGGGCCCAGAGCAGTCTCCATAGTTATACAGCATCAGTTTTTTGACAGAGCTTATTCCACACAGGTGGACGTGGGGCCAGACGGGCGTAACTGAACCGGGGGCCTCCCTCACAGGAGGCGGAACCTTTGCCACCATCTCGGGGTTTACTAGTTGCACTGCAGCTCAGCATATGGGTCTGCACAGGCTGGGGCCGGGATTCGATCCCCAGACCTCGCCGTTGTAAGGCAAGCGCTCAACCTGCTGAACTATCCCAGCATCCCTGGCCTGTCCATTTTTGGTAAAATCCCTTCAGCCTGGCTAGCCCCTCAGAGTTTACACAGCAAGTGCACTTGTTACACTTGATCCTGTTAAATCCGCTAAGACAGTATAAACTCCATTTCCTGCACAGGGCACCTGAGGCTCAGGGTGGAGCTGTGAGCTGCCCAGGATCACACCAGAGCGAGTCAGAAGCAGAGCAGGGACTGGAATCTGGAAACCCCCAGCAGCCCCTCCCTCGATCCCCTGGAAGAATAGAACCCAGTCTGAAGGGCACCTGGGTGGCCCCCATTGATGCTGCCCCACTGGGAAGGACAATGCCCGCCAGAAAGCACAGGACTGCTGCACCCAGCCTGTGGCCCAGGGGTCCGGACCCACCAGGGCTGCACAGACCCACCTGGTCCAAACCTCAGGGGAGGAAGGAAACCAAACCTCAAACCTGACAAAGCCCACTCGAGTGGCAGGTATTAATTGATGCAATTAGGCAGTCCTTTCCCAAGGCCATCGAAGCTGCAGCATCAATAATTAGACTCCGATTGGAATTCCTTTGGCTCTGCGTGTAAACAGGACACTCTTCTGCAGTTGCAGTAAATGATTTGTTCAAGGGGGAAACATTTACTGTAATTTGAAAGGAGCAATTGACTGTATTATTAGTGGATGTGAGTGCCCAGCTGGTAACAGACTACATTATTCTGTCTTCTGCCCAAGCCTGAGTTAAGGACGCTTTGGAAGGAGGGTCCCCAGCCATTTGGGTGAGCTGGTTTTGGACTCGGGAAAACCCGGGCCTGGGTTGCAGTCCTAACTCCCCCACTTATGTGCTGTGTGACCTTGGGCAAGTAACACAACATCTCTGAGCCTCCCTTTCCTGATCTGTAGGTGGAGGTGGGGAAGCACAGTACCCATCTCGTGGTAGTGGTTATGAAATGAACTTGGGTGATCGCTAAAAGCTCCTAGTGTGTGACAAATAAGGACTGACCATCATCACCACTCCCTTTCTGAACCTCAGTACAGTTTCCAAGTCATGGACTTTGAAGTCCAGCTTTTTCCTTCCTGCCTGGAAGATCCTTTCTCTTTCCTGGGCCTCAGTTTGCTCATCTGTAAACCGGGTGTGATGACAGTTCCAACCTCACGGGGTTGTGAGGTTTCATTTCATTCAGATACTCAGCGCAGTGGGATGTCCAGTGTTTCCGTGCGGTTCCCGCTGACCACAAGCATTCCCCTTGGCCCTACTATGCGCCAGGCCCTCTGCTCAGTGGGAAGAAGAGCACTGACTAATGCCCACCATGTGTGTGTGAGTGTGTGTGAGTGTGTGTGCCCACAGACTCTCACAGACAGCGCTCACATGCAGGCACACACACACACTCACAAATGCCCTTTTCCTCTCTGTTTCCCAGCCCCGGGGTCCTGCACCATTTCACGAACCTGCCCCAGAGACCTCAAGATCTAGGGGAGGGGCCCCTCACATTCCCTAAACAGCCTCCAACCCCTCAAAATTAGCCCACAGGGACTCAGCCCAGCCATAGGGCAGCTGCACCTCCTCCCCTCCCCCAGGCTCCTCCCCCAAGCAGCGCTCCAGGGCCCCACATTGGCTGAGCACCTCGGCCCTCCCCCAGGCTGTTCTTTCCCTCACCATCAGCTCTTCATTCTTAGCTGATCTCCCAACCTATGCTTCAACTTCTGATAACAACCAAAGGAATTCTGTTCAAACAGAACCCTCCTGGTATCAGGCCCCCCGCTTTGAATCCCTAGGGAGATTTCCCTTTTTCTTAGAATACACTTTCCATCATCTTTAGAATGAAATCCAGACACAGGGCCGTAGCCTCCCGGCCCTGCACGGAGGGGGCGGGGGACCCGCTGCTACGCAGCCCTGTCTCCCCCTCTTTCCCATCTCTTTCTAGTCCAACCTCAGCCCCGCCCCCAATCCCCCTCCTCACCCCAGGGCCTTTGCACAGGTGCCTGCCTCTGCCTGGAATGCTCCTCCCTCTATGCTGCTGCTGCTGCCCTGTTAGACCCAGCTGGATCCCAGGGCCTGCCACATCTCCAATCATCCATAATTCTTCTTCCAGCCAACCTCCCCTCAACTCCTCCAATGTCCAACCCTGACCTTCAGAAGGGAAGCTCACCCACCCACGGCATCAGCTGTGTTTGCATCTCTGCTGTCGGGGGCTGCCAAGGAGAAAAACGGGGTGCTGACTCGGGGCAGGACGGGGAATGCCTACACTCACCAGGTGCCTACTGTGTGCTGCTGACAGCTTCCCATATCCGAGCCCAGCGGATCCCCATTCTGCAGCCCCACCCCCACCCGGTCTTGAACCAAAGGCTGCATAATGCCACAGCCTGTTTTCTCCTCAGCGCTCCTCACTGCCACTCACGCCCTTGGCAGCCCTACTGTGCGCCAGGCCCTCTGCTGAGTGCTGGGGAAAGAGCAGTGAGTCGAGCCAGCAGGTCCTGCCTTCACGGGACGGACAGATTGTCACCCCTTCCCACAGCGCTTTCCCCGGAGGAATTCAAGGGAAGGGAAAGAGGAATGTTTCCCCCAGACTTCAGAATCCGGAATGTGGGGGGCCCTGAGCGAAGCTGGTCTAACGGGCTGACTGCTCCTCAAGAACATATTAATAGGTAGGCGGTAATGCGCTGTTCCTCACAGGGCTGTGCCAATGGGGGCGGGGGTCCCAACACTGGGGTGGCGGAGGGGGACTAAAGGGTCTGTGCTGTGGCCGGAGGATGCAGTGAACAGTCCCACAGCCCCCCTGCCCCCCGCTGGGCTCTAGGGAGAGAGAAGGCACTCCCGCCCTCTCCTTGCCCCTCCCCCCTTCCACCGTCCAAGCACATGAGCCTCGCGAGCATGCAGGTCGGCAGGCTGGGGTGGGATTCGAACCTGGGCCCTGGCACTGAGACCCAGGGCCTCCTGTGTGCTGGCAGAGCCAGCCTGGAGCCTGGGGAGGGGCAGGGAGAGGTGTGGAGCAGCAGCGGTGGGATATTTTAGTGCCCCCATGAAAACCTGGATAAATAGTGTCTAACCTTGCCCGCTCCCCCTTCCTTATCTCAATATTCCATTTAATGGCACTTTCAGGCCTCACTAAAAGAATACGAGGCTGTTATATCAGCGCTAAGTCACTGTTACAACCGGCCCGGCTGTCGTGGCTGCTACTGCACCTGTGCCGGTGTCCCAGCGCCTCCTGGCCGTATGCGCAGAGATGCCGGGTGTCCTCGCCCGAGACCCCAGGGGCGATGCTGGGCAGCCGGACTCTGCCGGCAGGCTACGGCAAAGACACGCAACTGCACGGAAGACATACCGGTGCCACTCCCCTGCAGGGGTATGTCCCGGGGCGCGTTGTGGGCCTGCGCGCACACCTGCCTGGCCGGGCACACTCACGCCCGGGCCCGGGTCAACCCGGGGCCTGACATGTGAGTGTGGCTGCGGCCCTGCCTCCGCCGACGCCGCTTGGCGTGCACGTGGCGGCTGCGCGCAGGGCCCTGCACTGGGGTAAATGAGGCCTTTTCCGCCCCCGGCTGCACCCAGGGCCTGCAGGCGGCTGCACTAATAAGTCTGCTTTCCCCGAGGCGGTGGCTGCAAGGAGCGGGCCAGTGCGTCGGAGCCTGGGGGCTGGGCTCCAGCGCCCCCCACCAGGGCTGCCTCGTCAGCAGGACCGCGGCCCACCAGCAGCCCAGGGCCAGCACGGCCCCAGAATGGCCCCCGGGGAAGCCCGTTCCTCTCCAGGCTCCATCCCCCTTGTCCAGTGAGGGACTGGCCCACACTCCTCAAGCCCCCCCCGCCCCCCCGCAGGGCCGGACCCCTCCGACCCAGGCTCTCCCTGCCTTGAACGTGACCTCCCGAGGCCTCAGTCTCCTCCTCTGTAAAATGGGACAAGGAGGTGACCTGAAGGCCAAGGCCTGGGCTTTTCTAATAGGCCACCTCCCTCAAGCCCCTGCTCAGATAGCTGAGGGGGGTTGGGGGTGCAGGGTGGGGGAGAACGAAGCCCGGAGGGGAGGATCCCATCTCTCAGTAAGAGCCTGGCAGGGAGGAAAATGCTCCATCCATGTTCGTTACAGCCTGGAGTCCGGTTGATGATAATAATCATCATAAATAACAATAACGACAGCTACCGTTTGCAGCTCTTCCTGGACTAGCCCCGTGCCGCCATGGTTCCTATTATTATTATTATAGGTGTTGTTATTGTTCCTCTCTCTCTCTACCCGGCTCAGGACCCGTGGCTGCCCCTCACCCACCTCCCACTCCTGGGAGCTGCCTGCCGGGAACCCTGCTCCCGTGGCTCCCAGCCTCTCACAGGGGCTTAATTAGGTCTCTCAGAAGGTAGAGCTGGCTCGGGGCCTGCAGCGAGCTCCGGGCAGAAGGAGCTGCAAGGAGTGAGGAGGTGGCTACAGACAGACAAAGCTGAGCCGAGCTGGGGGGTCTCCCCAGACTTGGAAGCACCCCTCTCCACATCTCTCTGCAACAAAGCCTAGGCCACAGCAACCCTGACACACGCGCATGCTCACACGCACACATATCGCTTTTCAAGCTTTGTCTGTCCTTTAACCTTGAGTGAAAGCTCCATGAAGCTTCCCCAAGGCCAGGCAGTGCTGAGATTAAGTCCTCAGAGTAGGCACACCTGGGTTTGAATCCTGATGTTCTCCCTTCCTAGCTTTGTAACCCTGAGCTACTAACTTTCCCTCTCTGAGACTCTATTGCCTCATCATGAAAAAGGAGATGATAATCGTCATGCCCATGCCATCTCGGGTGGCTGTGAAGATTAAATACTAAAATGCAAGTAAAGAGCTCAACCTAGCGCCTGGCCCAGAGTCAAGTCCCCTTTTGTGTCAGTTTTATTACTATCTTTATTATATCAGTTAGTGGGGGCTAGATGCTGCTGCTATAATAAGTAATCCCGAAATCTTCATAGGCGTACTTCAGGCTGGCACCTCTTGGCATGGAGAGGGGAAGCTCTCACTACAGTCACTCAGAATGCAGTTCGATGGGGTGCAGCCCCCATCTCAACTGTCCCCTGTGGCTCTGCTAGAGGGAGAAAGAAGTCCTGAGAGTCTCCAACCAGCAATTAAATGCCCCAGCCTAGAAAGGAACATGCCCTGATTCCTGGGCCAGAACTAGTCACAAGGTTCCACAACCCCCAAGGGATCCAGAAAGACAAAGATCTATATGACTCCTACAGTACCAAGGGCCCATTTGGAATCCTAGAACTTCACCGTCAGGAAGACCCTTAGGATTGTCTAGTTTTTCAGACTGGGAGCTTAGAACCCAGCAAGGGAAGAGACTTGTCCAAGGTCACACAATCAGCCAAGCAAATTAATTTCAGCACTGGACCTCCAGCTTGGGTCCCCTGGCTGCCTAGCCAGGCTGTGCTTGTTCACCCCACAGTTCCCCTCAAGCCCAGTGGTTCACAGGTACCAACTTCATTTTGGCCAATGAGAGATCTCCTGGGAGAAGTCTGGGGATTCCTCTCTTTAAAAAGAATCTGAGAAGTAAAGTGTTTTTACTAACTTTGGATGCTGTTGTGTGAGGGTGAACTGCAGCAGCCATTTTGTGACTATGAGGACATCGTGCTGAGATCAGAAGCTCACACTCTGAGGAAAGCAGAATGAATATAGAACTTGACTCTTTGATGGTATCACTGAGCCCCTCAATCAACCAACCCTGGAGCTGCACTACCTCTGAACTTCATGCCATGCAAGATAATGAATTGTCTTTCTCCTCCACTAGAATATAAGCCTCAGAAGGGCAAAAACCACACCATATGGGCCCCATTATAATCATCTGTGATCAGCACAGTGCTATTCATTGTTGACACTCAATGTGCATTGAATAAATGAAGTCATTCATGCATGCTTGCTCATTCATTCATTTTTTTTTATTCCAAAACATTCACCAAGCAAGCTTTAGGAGGCCAGAAATCCTTGTTTGGTTCACTACTGACTCCCCAAAGCCTGGAATGGTGTCTGTCATTGAATAGGCTCTCAAATATTTGTTGAGTAAACTGGGAAACAAACTGAACTTCCTATCCATGCAAGGAGTCGGGCTAGGGCTTACCTGTGCATTTGTAAGAAAGCAAGCGCAGGGAGGCTACAAGGATTAGAGCGGGAGACCTAGTGCAACAGGACTGCATTTCCACAGTCTAGCCCGATACTAACATGGCCAGCTTTCTGTTGGAGGAAGGCAAACTGAAAGCAACAGCCGATGTTAAGCAATGTCACCGTGAACCCCAACTCAGTCAAGCCCCTTGAGGGCAGGGACAGCTTTTGGAGACGTGCCTGTCCCGGTGGAAGAGCCCCGGGTCCTGCGGAGGCTAAGTTCCCGCCGCCCCTCACACCAGATGGCCGTCCTGGGCCCGGCATCTATTATGGCAGGCGGCAGTTGGTCTTGGAGGAAAACAGAAGCGACGCTTGAGAGATGGATGTCAATGGCAAATGGGCTGTGATGATCATGTGTCTCCATTTTCCCCTTAATATACATGATGAATAAACTTAATTACACGGAAAATTGCTGCCATTGAAGAATGTGACGCATGTGGCTTTCTCATGTTGCTTGGTGCTTCCTCACTCCCCGGACAGTGCAAAGCTTCTAGGAAAGGAACCCGTCAGCCTCACGAACTCCAGCATCAGCCTTTTGTAAGGAGCAAGTGACGCTGAAGGGGAGGCAGAACAAACCACAGATGAAGGGGTGAGGTGTCAGCTCTGAGAAGACCTGGGGTGTTCCATCCACCCACCCATTTGGCAGATGGGGAAACTGAGGCCTGGAGGGATGCATGGGATGCCTTGAATCGGGGCAGGGAGTAACACATGGTCTCTTTCTTTCCCAAGTTCTATATGTTGCTCTGATTCGAAAGACACTTACCTCAAATCCCTCTTAGTTTCAACTTCTTCAAAAGCAGATATTTAGGAAATGGACCCATGCCGGGATTACTCCATCATGGCTAAAATTCTGAGTCTGCCCCACACACCAAAACCAGTGCTCCACAAGAGTAAACTGTCGTTTGTAATTTTTTTTTGTTGAAATTATCATGACAAATGTTAAGCAACTTATAAAAAAAGCAGTTCCCCCAGATGGAAGAGAGGGACCCAGGAAGAAGAAATCTTCTGGTAGAAGCTTAGTTACTAACTATCTCTGTGCAATTTAGCAAAGCCACGCCTACCTCAGAGCCTCAGTTTCCTGTACTCTAAAATGAAAGTAATAATCTCTCCTGTTAGTCCTCAGCAGCTGTTAGCGGCTCCCATAAGCTAATGACTGTCTGCACTTGTAAGAGGTTGTATAATAGTTGTCATGGAAGAATTCCTCACTGTGTCACTGTGGACAGAGCATAAGCTCAGGCAGATGTCCTGTGGTCATCTAGTCCCTGCTGAGACGAAGACGAGCTTGCCTGAAGCCAGGTGGCTGGGGTGGGATGGAGGAGAGGGACTAGTAAGGGTTGGTATGTAGGTGCACAACCTTCATTGTTATTCAGTAGACACCTACACTGGGGCCAGCATCGGCCAAGGGAGGGTTCATAGAGATGAGGAAGCCATAGGTTCTGCCCTCAAGGAGCATACAGTCTAGGAAGAGACAGACACGGCATCTATCAATCAGTGTGGTGACTGAGCAACAGCCAAAAGTAGCTGCAAAGCATAAGACACAATCAAGGAAGACAGCCTGGAGGAGTGTGGGTTTGAATAAGTCAACCACTCATTCATTCATGCCTGCATGCCGTATATGTAATGGGCTGGAAATGCAGAGGTGGATAAGAAGGACGTGGTCTCTGCTTTCATGGACCCTACAGTCTGCAACATGAGACTCACAGGCCGACAAGAGTCCATGGGAAGGGCACTTGAAGCAGAGGGAACAGCAGGGGCAAAGGCATGGAGTTGTGAAGAACTTGGTATTATAATACCTGAGCATACGCCACTAAACAGGAGATGAGGCTGGAGAGGAAACCTCTCTGATGCAGTTTGCAAAGCAGCAGAAATACCTCATTCACCACCTTGCACCACCTACTCATCTTCTCTCAAAAGTGCACCATACCACGAATGAATGAATGAACAAAATGTGGTCTATCCATACAATGGAATATTATGCAGTCATAAAAAAGGAATGAAATATTGACACATGTCACAATGTGGGTAAACCTTGAGGACATGATGCTCAGTGAGGTAAGCCAGATACAAAAAGATAAATACTGCACAACTTTGCTTACATGAAGTACCTAGAGTAGGCAAATTCATTGAGACAGGAAGTAGAATAGAGGCTACCAGGAGCTGGGGAGTAGGGGAAAATGGGGAGTTACTGCTTAATGGGGACAGAGTTCCAGTTTGAGATGATGGGGAAAGTTCTGGAAATGAATGGTGGTAGTGATTGTACAACAATATGAATGCACTTAATGACACTGACCTGCATACACTTAGAAATGGTTTAATGGCATGGGTTATTTGTGTTATATATATTTTTTCCCCAATAAAAGAGTGCACGGCGCTACTCTGAGCTATTTGTGTATCTCATACTCACAAGTGACTTGTTCATTCACTCATTCATTCGGCCACAAATATTTATTAAGCACCAACAACATACTAGACATGGTTCTAAGTGCTGAGAAAGCACAGGCAAAATTACAAAGACCCCTGCTGGCCGGAGATGGCAGAAATGCAGAAGCCAGACAGTGAACAAGTCAGTGCGTTAATAAGCCAGATAATCATAGATGGTGATAAGCTAGGCAGGATATAGACAGGCAGCGGTGCTGGGGAGAGACGGCAGGGAGGTTTTCTAAGCTGTGGAGTGTGGTCGGGGCTGGGGTCCCTGAGGAGGGAGCAGGTCCCTGAAGAGTACAAGAAGAACCATGCAAATAGCTGGAGAACAGTACGTCTTCATATTTAATACGTATGCCCGAGGCCTGTCTGAGCCCAGCTCCACGGGCCTGGGATGGGTGCAGACCTAGCTAAGACGCAGGGACCTTCCATAAGCATGCCCCAAGCCTTCCCATCAGGAAGCACTTCCACGTGTCTAACCTTCCTCTCTCCTGCTCTAGGCACCTCTTTGGGATCTTCAGGGAGACAAGGCCTTTTCTAGGAAGTGGCTCTTCTGCCGGCCTTCCCAGCCACCCTGTCCCCTCCCATCTCTACCAGCATCACCTGATACCCACAGCAGGAGGAAGAAGCCCCTCGCATGCACTTGTTATGGGTGAGACAAGCCCGTGAGCTGGGAGCTGCAGCCCGTTTGCAGTAAGATAATGAAGTCCCAAGTTGGGGCTGGGCCCATTAGCACCTTGAGATCCTCCAAAGGCAGTGATTTCCTTAATGAAAGGTTCTCTATTACAAAACTGGGCTCCCATCCATCTCCATGATGGGGCTCAAGTCACTTACTAATACACACACCACGTGCAGTCCCTGGCAGGGATGGCAGTGACGCGGAGAGCCCGATGGCTTTCCAGGTACCAGGATGCTGATGAACAGCCTGTCCCAGCCTCCTGGGACCTGCCGCCTGCCAGTGTGTAGGACACAAGAGAAGACGGAGACTTTCTGGGAATTTCAGGCCAACGCTAGAAGTTTCCTGCCTGCGGGTAGGGGTGGGGGGTGGGGGGTGGGGGAGGGTAGTTTCATCCCAGGTCACTTGCAGAATGACTTCTGGTCCATCATCTAGGAGATGGGATTTCCACCCCAACCATACAGCGAGGCCAGCACGGTGCCTGGATGATCGCCTGCCACCATGAGCACCTGTTGATCCCGCTTTCAAGACACTTTGAGGATCTGACCCCTTCTCGTCGCCTCTACCACGGCCTCTCCAGTCCGGGTCATCACCTTTGGTCACTCAGGTTTCTGGCTTCTACGCTGCCGCCTGAGGAACCCTCTCTATTGTTCTGTTCTGTTTTGTTTTTTAATTAGTTGAGTGAAAGTCACAGGATGCAGCAACTCCACACCTAGACATACACCCACATGAACTGAAAACAGGCATCCTGGTGAATGCATCATTTCCCAGTGTTTTTACAGTAAGACTCCCAGTCTTCTGAGATGTTCAGAAGTGGAGTTGGGGGGGGGGGGG
>PVKE010004816.1:0-62346 GCA_004027555.1 Craseonycteris thonglongyai
GGTGGTGATGGTGGTGATGGTGGTGATGGTGGAGGTGGTGGTGATGGTGGAGGTGGTGGAGGTGGTGGTGATGGTGGAGGTGGTGGTGATGGTGGAGGTGGTGGTGATGGTGGAGGTGGTGATGATGGTGGAGGTGGTGGTGATGGAGGTGGTGGTGATGATGGAGGTGATGGAGGTGGTGGTGATAGGGGTGATGATGATGGTGGTGATGATGGGGATGGAGATGGTGGTGGTGGTGGTGAAGGAGGTGGCAGTGATGGTTGACACAGGAGACTCTCCTCTTTACCCCACATAATGATTGTAGTATCCCCACCCAAAACTGAAAGGCATCGGCAGAGTGCTGTGTCTATTGATAATGAAGGGCTCAGTTAACTCAGAATTGAAGAAAAGGAAGTGCTGAGCAGAAGCCAGAGAAGAGAAATGGAGGTAGGGGGTGCAGAGGAAGCTTTCCTTCCTTCTATTCTAGTGATTGGCCCTGGTGAAGGTCTCATAGCCTCTTCCACAGGTGCACACCTGGCTTGCAAAGCAAAAGCAAAGTGGCCAGGTAGCTGAGGGATCACTTCCCCAGGATCACTGGGCTTCCTGTTCAGGGTTTTGAAATGGCTTAGATGAAGGCTTTGCTTACAAATTTTGACTGTTCATTTCATTTACCACATTCTGGTGTCCTGTTACTGTGGTAACTGAAGCACACTTATCTGACTTCAAGCTGATATTTGAGGGAGGCCAGGATAGCTCAGAAGGTTGAGCGCTTGCATTGCAACCCTGAGGTCTGGGGATTGAATCCTGGCCCCGGCCAGTGCAAACCCATATGCTGAACTGCGATGCAACTAGTAACTACTACCATGATGGTGGGGAAGGTTCTGGCCTTCCATGCAGGAGGCCCCCAGTTTGGTTCCCACCCTGCATGTCCCCACATCCTGTGTGAAATGAAACTGTCACAACTAATGATGTACAACTATGGAGACTGCCCTGCCCCACCACTCCACTTTCTCTCTCTCTCTCTCTCTCTGTCTGTCTCTCTCTCACCTTCTCTAGAAAAATAAAATAAATCTTTAAAAAAGTAACATCTGATGTTTGAGACCCATGTTTTTTTGTGTGTACAGTGTTCAGGGTACAGTATTGATTAGTATGCGCAGCACTTTCTAGCTATAGGATCTCCTGACACAGTAAGTAGAAAATTGAAGCATGGAAAAGGATTTGGAACACTCCTTTGTATGTGCAGTCTTTTGTTATGTCGTAACTCAACAGTTTCTTTGAGATTTTAACTTTGTATATAGCAGTTAATTCTCGGTGGGAGGAAGGGTGATTTATCCAACCCTCCCCCTTCCCCAGGACATTTGTCAATATCCAGAGACGATTTGATAGTCAAGACTATTGTCTTGTGCTACTGGGATCTCATAGGTAGAGGCAAAAAATATGCTCACATCCACCCAGGGCTGAGACAGACTCCACAACAAAGACTTACCTAAAATGCCAGTAATGGCGAGACTAAGAAACTCTGCTATATAGTGTTTATTCTATGAGAAATTGGAGAGAATATATTCATCATTCTAGAATCACTTCCTTTCCATTTTCAAAATTCCATGACAATAACCATGTAACATTAATCTAAAGACCTGTTTGAAATCTGGATACCACAAAAAACCTACTTGCATTTGGGCTAATTTTATATCTCTCCTGCACATTCTCTTAAAGTGAACATTTCCAATTTAAGTGTTAACCTTACAGATATATTATGCCTTTTCATGCGGTATTTTTTTATCAGTTCTTATAAGTCAACTTTATGCATATGTTAATTCTTCCCAAATTTGGTTTTAAGCTCCTTAGTACTGTTTAAAATTTCTTTGAAATATTTTTAAAATGGTGCTGTGCATGCTTTACATATCCAGTAAATATTTAATGCTAAAATTTGGACTTGATTCATTTGTATAAGTCAAAATAATTTTCTTACTATCTATAATTCTTTAATTGAAGAAGAAAACCAGTGTTTTCCCCTTTTCTTTTCTCCCAGAGCAGAACTACATTATAATCTCATTGGATTTGAATACTGACAGAAGGGCAGTTGGTTCCATGTTTGAGAAAATATTTCTAGCTTTCTACTTTTCTACACTTTAATTATTGTATTTGGTTTTAAACAAATCTACAGTAGAGCCTTTCGAGACTGTCCTCACTGGCCAACTGTTTAAAAGCATGTGCCATCCTTTCTTTTTTATGATATTTTAAATAGGCATCCATGGCGTTGCTAAGCTCAGCAATGAGTAAGCTGTTATCATTAGGAAGGTGTTTCTATTTGCACCATTTCTGCTGTTGGGCGTGTGGATTTGAGATGGAGCTAATTTGTTGGTGACATTTTAACCGTGTCCTGTTTATTGGATTTCTAACCAGTTCTTTTTTCTGTGTCCATCTCTCTGAGGAGGTAAGGCAACAAGCATGCATTAGCATCATCGTGGGGAATAAGAAACCCAAAGTCAGGGAAGCCGGGATGGCTCAGCGGGTTGAGCATTCATCACGCCGGCTCAGGGTCTGAAGATTGAATCCTGGCCCTGGCCCACATGGACCCATATGCTGAATTTTGGTGTGCCCCCAATTCAGTTTTCACCAGGGCAAGACTCCTGCCTGGTTCCTGCCCTGCACACCTCCACCCCCACCTGTGGGGAATGAAACTACGTAGAAAATTAATGATGTACAATTATGGAGACTCCTCTGCTCCCCTCAACCCCCCATCAAAAACAATGACAATAAATCTTTAATTAAAAAGAAGAAACCCACAGTCCTTTTCCTCCTGGTAGATGTAGAGAAGTCCTTGCCGTTCATCATTTGTGGTCATTTCTGCTGGCCTGTGACTCTCTGCCTGGCCTATCATGGGATGTATAAGATGTAGTCGGTGCCTAAGACAGTTGAGTTGGTACCCTCTCTTATGGACATGGTTGAGCGAAACATCTTCATGTGGTCACTTCAATGATCAGGAGCCCTGAGTGATGCAGAAGAGAATCGAGCATATTTGAAGTCCCCTTTTTAAAAGGCCTCGCAAACCAGGCCCCCTGGTCACCTTGTGCGGGGTTTAGTTCATTCACTCCTTGTGATCAGCCAGTGGGGGTGGTGTGTGTGTGTGTGTGTGTGTGTGTGTGTGTGTGTGTGTGTGTGTGTGTGAATTATCTTCATTTTACCCACAGCGAACTAGTGCCTCACAACCGAAGTGACTCGGTCAAGGTTCTTCTGTGTTTGACTCAGGTCCACCCAACTCCAAAAACGCGGTTCTTCTCACTCGGTGTGTCTGCTGGGTGTCATCGGCTTTTATTCTACATCGTTCAGCTCAGTGAGGTTGAAGGGAAAGGACCCCGTCCCGGAGGGAATGTTGCTCTGGGCCTTTAGAAACTTGACTTTAAGTATTGCTTACAAGTCAGAAGGTGCTGCTGAATGAGTGGAGAGTTTGACAAGCCCTGAGCTAGAGGGAATTCATGGTGCCGGGGTGATGGGGAGGCCTTTATGAATGCACTCTCCCATCACGGATTCTGCTGCAATTTTGGACCTCTGGGGAGTTCGTTGTTCTGTGAAGCCATTTCTAAGTGGTTTTCGGATTCTCAGAAGGGACCGAGTGCTGTAGCAAGCAGGGTGTTTTGAACGCTCTGTTTTGTTTCCTGACGTGTACGGACACAGTCTCAGAGGACGAGCCTGGAATTGGCTGCTTGGGCCTGTTGTTTCTTGGTGGGATAAAATAATGAAGAGGTTGCCTAACATTCTGTAACTCTAGAAGTTGCTTCCAAACCACACGGTCCCTTATTAAACTGGGTGAGAGAACAATGTTCGTGGAGATGGTTCCCTTATATTCACCCTTCCTTCGGGTGGCTGGGTAATCCGTTCTGGAATCTAGTTCAAAAGGAAGGGGGCAGCAGAACAGTTTGTCACTTACTGGCTTCTGGTCGGAATGCCCACATGCTCCTTGCGTGAGTTACCCTTTGAGGTCACCTGAGACCGTGCATCTGGGAGGTCGTAGTGTTTGTTTGCTCATCTGTGGCTGTTGGCCTCCTGTGATCTCGAGAACTCACCAGCAGAGGTGAGTGTAATTGTGGTTTCTGCCCCTAGCAAGGGGAATTATTTGTCTTCTAATTATGTGTTGGTGGGACACACGTTATTGCCAATATACACTTCAAAATAATTTGATTAAATAAGGAATCTAGCGATAGAGCATTAAGGACTTGGAACTTTTACCAAGTCTTGTGAATGGGTTAGCCTTGGCTTAAAGATTTATTGCTGGTATTAGAAAGTTATGGGTCCCCAAGCTGCAATTTGAGTCCTGTTTTTTTCTTTTGTGCATGTACACACACACTCACGCACGCACACGCACACACACACATACACAGTGGAGAGTGCTAGTTGAAACCACTTGACATTACTGTGACTTTGATTAGGAAACAGTGTATTTTGTCTATAACCTTATGACAGGCAGCTAATGAAAGCAGGTGTCACCATGGTTTGGGAAAATGGACAGCCCTGGAGTTTATAGATAGGAAAATTAATGTAACACTCGGATGGAGGTCTTCTAAAGACGATTCACAGCAGGATGCTGAGCCTGGCTGTGAACTTGGATCTAAACCCCATGGACTTTCTACCCGTGCCTTTACTGTGTTCCTGACCAGCTTCTCTTTTCCTGCTGTATTACGTTTTTATTTCTAATGCTTAAACTTAAACCTCTGAGCACTGACTAGGAATACGCAGCAAAGAGGACTGGCCCATTTTTTACCAGAGTATGAGATGGCTTAAAATTAGGGATTGCAATTTTCATTACAGTGTGACAGCAGGTATACGTTAGTCATTGCATGCCAGTCAGTGTGAGGTGATGCATGTAAAAAATTTAATATTACCATCTTCGCAGCCATCCACGGGGAAAGTACAATTAATATCCTCATATCGTAATGAGGCAGTTAAGCCTTTGAGAGTTCAAGTAGCTTGTGGAGAGTCACCCAGCCAGCAAGTGTGGAAGCTCGAGACTGAGACCAAGACTGAGGAGCTGGGCTTCATAACCCCTTCTGATCCTGCTCATTTGTCTCACAACACCGGCTGTGGCTCTATAACATTTAAGGCCTAAGTTCTCCGTTGTGATACAAAGCATCCTAACTCATAAGGGTGTCTCTGCCTGTGGGCTTGAGTTGTCCTGGGGCATTAAATTCATAATTAATTGTTATCATTTTGTAAGTGGAATGATACAGTCTGTATGCAGTGGGCTTTGAGTGCAGGGAAGAAGGAAGAATGAATTCTCATGGGGAGCGAGAGCAGTACATAAGAAAGCTTTGGCAGATGCATCTGTGGGGCTGTCACAGGAAAGGAGGCGTTGGTAGAAAGGTCTCCTTGGAAGCAGGCGTTCTGAGAGTGAAGAGCGAAGGGTGTGTGGGTGTGGATCTGCAGGGTCCCAGCACGCTGAACCGTGCACGGTGCCTGGTGGGAGATGAGGCAGGAGTGGGGAGCGAGATGGTGAAGCATCTCACTGGCCCTGCTCACAGACTGTCCACAGGGTCAAGGGCAGAGGGTCTGGGCACAGGTGTAAGCCGTGTTGAGGACAGATGGAAGAAAGAAAACAGACCGATGATGACTCAGCTGGGATACTGTCAGGGGCAGAGGGGCAGGGCAAACAGGCTCTGTTCAGTGGCTGCCTCATGCATGCCTGACGATGAGTTGGGAGCAATAAAAGCAGGAAAATAGGTGGTCCTCACGAAAACCTTGACAGGGAGGTGGGACCTCGTACCGTAGATGAGGAAAGAAGGTTGGCAGAGGTTAGTCAACTCTTCCAAAGGCACCAAACTAGAAGGTCACAGAACTCAAACGCATACCTGTCCGATTCCAGAAGTCACTCGAAAGACCTGATTGTTTACAGTGGATTTATCATTTGTAGTCTCTGGCCATGAGCAAAATTACCTTGTTTATGAATCGTAAGAATATGTGGATGTTTTGTGGATCCTTCTTTATGAAAAGAATGGACCAATAGAATAGGGTTGAGACATCTGAGGGGTGTGTGTGGGTTAATCATTTTAAGCCTGTGGTTACAGCAGATAAGGACACTATTCTTTGTGCTCTAGACAAGTACAGACGACTGTCATGATTCGTGCGTGGGGTCTGCGTGGCCTTGGGGTAGGCTTGCGTCTGATTTTCCAGAGTGGGCTGAGGCCCGCTGCTGGCCTGCTTGGAGACACTGGTGTGGAGGGAGCAGGGACAGCCAGCCAGAAGAGACAGCTGCTTGTTATGACGATGCTGTGCTTAGCTAGTGACTCTGGGCCAATTCTCACCCTTGAAATGCCTTAGGAGAACTCCCAGGGGATAAGAAGCTTTGCCCAGAACATCCCTGTAGGATGGGAATCTTGCTCAGTGGTCAAGGAATTTATGTGCCAAGATACGCTTGCTAAAGATTTATGGGAGTGCGCTTTGGGGGAAAACAGCGGTTTTGTGATCCGAAATGCTAATTTGACAGTTCAGAGCGCACTGTGACCTCACGCTGTGGGAACTGAGCTGAGAAGTGGGTCACAAGGGACTGCTGATTCCAAGTCAATTACACAAGTGTCGTGTGATGGAAGCTCCACGTGAGGAGGTGGGGACCTGTGGTCCTCAAGATAGTTCTGAGATTCCAGAAACTTTCCCCTGGGCTGATATATGGCATGGGATCCATACTCAGAACTTGATGCTCTGAGCATTTGTCATCTACACATAGTTGAAGTAGTGTGTCTAAGATGTGCAAGTATTTGGACCCCCCACAGCCCCCCTTCCCGAACTGCCCTCATGTCCCCTGGTCCTTCCATGGACTCATCTTTTTGGAGATGAGCGAAGCTGGAAACCCTTTCCTTTACCTTCTGCCTTCATTGCTTTCATGCTGGGAAATGCACTGGGAAGAGGATAGACAGTCCTCTTAAGTGTGTGCGGGTGAAGACTCTCTGGGGGTTGTTGAAGGGTGTGTGTGGCAGGCACGTTGGAGACAGCAGGGTTTGGGCTTGGGGCCAGGTCTCCACCGGCACAGTTACTGAGTAGGTAATAGAACGTGAGTGATATAAACCATGAGGCAATTTATAATGACAGATCATATCCATTATAAAGTAATTTGTATAGTGAAAGACCCTTAAAATTACTGTGGAGTCAGTTGCTCCATGCGTACATATTTGGCAACACGGTATTGGGATAATGAGTGCACTTTAGCCTAAAAATGTGCTTGGCGCTTCCAACTGTTGAGTAAGAATATCACCGTCAGGCTGGTTTTTAGGTGGCTCGCTTACATATACCTGTAGCTCCACCACCCGAACCCCTATTTTTGTCAGGCTAATGGGAACCTAGTCTATGAAAAGCTCAGTATATGAAAAGCTCTCTCCTTCCTTGTGGGCTCCCCATAGTCACTGCTGCCCTCCTAAAACTGCTGAAGCACCCCTCTTCCCCAAACTGAAAACAATCCCCTTGGCCCATCCTGGGAGCGCCCCACTCCGGCTGCCTTTCTCAGCCGCCAGCTGCTGGTACTGGAGCTGCTATACAAGAACCGGGAAGCCCGAGTTGGAATTGGGATTATTTTTTGTGTGTGTCATGGCTTTACTTAATATATAATTCACATACTGTAAAATTCACTCTTTTAAAGTTTACAGCACTCTTCATATAGTCACAGAGTTGTGCAGCTACCACCATCTAATTTTAGAATATTTTCATCGCCCCCAAATGAAAACGTGTGCCCATTAGCGAGGACTCCTTGTCTCCCCTGCCCAGCAACCGCTGATCTGTATTCTGTCTCAATGGACTTGTTGGTTCTAGATATTTCGTAGACAGGAATCGTATAAAATGTAGCCTTTTGTTTGTGGCTCTTTCACTTAAAGTAATGTTTTCAAGTTTGTCTATTTTATAATATTCATCCAAACTGTAGTGTGTATTAGCACTTTATTCCGTTTCTAACCTGAGTAATATTTCATTGTAGGATGTGCCAAATTTCTTTATCCATTCACTATTCATTAGTTGATGGACATTTGGATTATTTCTTTTTGGGGGGGCTATTATGAACATGTGCTACTATCATCATTCCTGTACAGATTTTTGTGTGGATATCTATTGATCTATCCATCCATCCATCCATCCATCCATCCATCCATCCATCCATCCATCTATCATCTGTCTATCTAGGAGTGGGATTGCTGGGTGATTGGAATTAATTTTTTCAGAGAGACAAATATTTTAGCACCGTGTTACATTCGAAATGCAGCATGCACTTCACAAGATTTAAAAATGTGGTGTTTTCGCTAGTGGGGTTGGTACAATGTGGCTGCAAAGTTGTCAGCCTCCATAAAGCAATCATTCTTTATACTGTGGGGACACAGGACTGCACAGTGGTTTCTGAGCAACATCCTTGCATTCGAGTCCTGGCATTGCTACTTCCTAGACTGAGGTAACCTGGGCTGAAGCCTGGCTTCTCTGAATCATAGTTTCTGGTCTGGATTAAACTCAGGTCTGTGATTCTCAAGCCTTTATTTTTTTTCCCGAAGGTTTTCATGTCATTGCACGCAGAGAACAGTAACATTTGCATGCGTACCGGTAAGTTTGGTAAGTGGAGACTTGTCACCTGGAGGCTGATGGGGTGGGTCCCTGGTTCACCTGAATTACACTCTGTAGCGTCCTAAGCCATGCTGAGCATTTTTTTCCTCTCCTGCGACTCAGCTGCTAGGAAATCGTATTCTCAATGTGCCTGCATGCTTCTCCCTTCCTATAACTTCTAATCTGTGAGAATCACCACTAACCACTGGAGAATAACAGTGGACAGGACATGGGATCTGATCTCATTGTGTTTTACCTTCAGTGTGGGGCCTGGAGGAAACTCACAGATGAATGACAAGTCTAAATTAGATGGTGCTTTTGAGGACTTGAGCTCTGACTTCCGCATGACCACCACCAATGCCCTTCATTGAATCTGGCATTTGATGCCACACCAGTGTTGTACTTTTTCTAGATGTTGGAACACCATATTGTTTTTCTTGATTTGTTTTTTTTTTTCTGTGCTCGCTTTAGTCAGCAGGTCTTTGGCCAGTGTGCGGCGTAAGTAAAAATTCTAGCTTCCTAGTGTGAGTAGAATCTTCATTCATGTTGTATTTCCTCTTGAGAACATGGGTGTATCATCTTGGTCTATTTTCTTTTTCTCTAAAGATTATAGTGCCACTGAGCTTTTCTCAGAAGAGAACCAATCAGGTGCTCTTGAGTTAGGGAGATGCCTTTTAGATTGCGATCGAGTTCTGATGGGATAAAACAATTCTGGTTCTTCTAAAATCATCACAGGTTGTCTTTGACATAGGCTGACTGGATATACCATTTTAAATGGGGCAGAAAACAACGGTATTCTCCTGTTTCAAATGGTACGTATGGTCAGCCTACGGACACCTTGAATTTAGCCAGTGAGACTAAGCTGACCATATGTACCATTTGAAAAGGGACAGTACTGTTGTTTTCTGTCCCATTTAAATGGTACATTTGGTCATCCCACTTTGACACCATCTTCCCTGGTTTACCAGGCATCTTCCAGCATGATCACATGTAATCAATGTGTCGAGACTGCATCCTCTGGTGGTGGAAATAAGTCACCGATGAGGACAAGTTATTTTGATTCTCCCTGGAAGTATTTCTTAACAAAAGAATACATGAAGAACTCTGACGATATAATCACATGTGCCCATTTGCAGTAAACTTGTAAAAGCAGCCCACAAAGTATTAAAAATATGTAGAACCACATTATCTCAGAACAGTCTAGTGATTGGCCGTATTATCCTCCAGATGTAGATTGTAACATTGAAGAGCCACGTCGTCATGTCGAACAGTTACTAAGCCCTTGCTGTGGGCCTACATCGTTCTATGTTTTTCTCATCGATTAAATCATTAAATTCTCACCGTCTTCTGAGAACTGCACAAAGGTTATCCCCACTTAAGGAAGGAGACACAGGACAAACAACCCGCAGATCCCTGATTTGTAGTCAGATACAGAGTCCAGGAAGTCAGTGTTTGTGTGTTTATATTTCAGTGTGCGAATGTCTGCACACGTGTGAGCACACATCTGTGGGTGTGCGCCTGCGCGCGCGTGTACATTTGCTTACAGTAAGGTGACCAGACATCCGCTTTGGGCAGGACAGTCCCAATTTTTAACAATTTGTCCCGCGTCCCGTGGCGTTTAAAAAAAGTCCCGATTTTTGGAAAGAATGCACGACAAGCTAGGGAACGGCGGGAGACAGACCCAATTTTTAATCAAGAACCCCCTCCCCCCGGTCAATGGTGTCCCGCTTTACCAATGTTACAATCTGGTCACCTTAGCTTACAGGTCATGCACAGAATTTAATTTCCCGCCACTACACGTCATAGTATGTCTTGAGTATTCTCATGTCCTTAAAATTTCTCTTAAAAGTAGTATCCTGTCTTCCTGATGTACTTAATTTTTATAGATCCATTTTTGCCCCCTTGAGTGGAAACTTCCAAATCCTGGTTTGTAACACAAAATAATCAGGTTAAGAGGAATGCATTTTCATGTAAATCTCTGTTGACACCTATGATGAATTTCTTCAGATAATGTTGTAGAGATGAAAATACAAGGCAAAGTGTATGAATACTTTTTTTTTTGAATACTTTTAAAAAACTCCTCAAAATGCATGTGTGTGTGTGTTGGTGTATCAAATCAAAAAAGTGTGTTTTATGAAACAGCCGTAGCTACCACCAGCTGCCTCATGTTGGCATATTAAAAGTGACCATCATTAAAGCAGTAGTGAACTCTACGAGGTGGACACAGATTTTGTTTTGAGACTTCTCTTCCCAGGTAGCTTTCTTCCACAGCTTGCCTTTCTGTTATCTACAAGACTAGTTACTGCATTGGAGAGATTTGTCTGCGTTTGCTGCAAGGATGTGGCTTCAAATGGGAGTGTCCTGCTCCGGATACATCGGACTTTGCAGAATGAGGTTTCTGTGAGTTATAACGCACCTCTAGTCCCATCTCCACGGTTAATGAGCTGCTTCTTGTGCTACTGTGGTTGTAATCAGAGGGAATGGCAGGAATTTTCCAGAACAGTGAGGTTAAACAAAACATTTTGCCTCTTACAGATGATGTTAGAGAAAGTACATCCCTTTCATCTGTGCACTCAACTGGAAACGCAGTCTGTTGTTTATTGACAAAACAAATGCGTGCTAGCATTCCTATAATGATTTCACAGGCACATGCTATTTACCAAGCTAATGTGGCAACTTTGAGGACAAAAAACGCAGTATGGCCATGTCAGGATGGGGAGTATTCGTCCATGCCTGTGGGCCCAAGCCTGCCTTCCCACTGTAAGCGGAGAGCTTTGCATAATATGGTTCGTCTGGCAAGGCAGATAAAACCGATTTCTTTTCCTCTGGTAAGAGTGAAGATTTTTTCCCCTTGGTCAAATGAATTTAGTAGGTAAAGGATTGGGCGGGTCCAGTTTCAGAACTGTCCATCATTGACTCGGTTTATACCTAAATGTCATGGATTCTCCTAATTATACCTTACCACACTTCTTTAAAGGAGAAGAATAGGAATTTCCTGTTCTGCTTGAAGACTGCTTAAGGGACTTTGGTTTCTGCTCCATCCACTATTGTACCTTCTAACTCTCCGTTCTTTAACCCTGCTCTGCTTTCTGTTCTGCCCCTAGCAACTGTTTCTCCATTATTTCTAACTCCATTGTACTCTGCAAGTCTGACCTGACCTGAATCTAAATATGTACCTTAGGGCTCCAGTCTCATTAGTCAATCCATAAAACGAATCTCACCTTACTCATTTATTTTAATCATCAATATTTGTACTCACACTAAATTACAAAATAAATAAATGCTTGCTGAAAATTCAAATAAAAGAATATAAAATACCCCCACTGCGTAGCAGTAATCATGGTCCTTTCACTTACAAACCTAGTAATGTAAACAGAAATGATTTGGTTCATTTTAGTCAAAAATTGGACCTTTCTCTCTCTTAGTCTCTTCTTTATCACTCTGTATGTAGATGAATGTTCACCATTTATGGTTTTTTTTTCACTCAACATCATTATCATTGGATTTTTATGTTATAGTCTTACTTAAGCTTCATTGGTTTAAATCTGCATAATATTTAGTAGTGGATGTGCCATAATTTATTTCATCTCATTACTTATAACTTTAGTTCTTTAATTTCAAACAGGCAAATGGATTTGACCCTCCATTTTTGGTAAATTCTACCCTGAGACTAGCATTTGTCTACCCAAGGTGTGGTCTTTTCATTTTCAGTCCATTTACATGATTTCCAGATTTCCAAACCTTCTGCAACCTTTTCCTATATTAGCCTGATGTTTTTTTGCAGTCTCTGTTAGTGACTGATCCACCCATTCAGCAAATATTAGGTGCTTCCTGTGTGCAAGGAATTGTGGGAGCCTGTGAGGGGCTCCTGTGGAAGCGGGGCTTGGCCTCTCCTGTGTGGCCCTGCAGGGATGCCAGGCCAGGGGACAGAAGAAGCCAGACTTTCTGGTGGAGGGATCTGAGGGCCACACAGACAAATGATATCCTAAGGAGGCTCATGGAGGGTCCCTGCTTCTCGCTGGGGAAGAGGTAACAGGAATGGAGGAGCTGGTGTTTGATCTGGATCTCAGGAGGGCTAGGTTCTGATACAGATGTGGGGGATGTGTTCTAGGCAGAGGGTGCGAGTGGAAAAGTGACCAGTCCAGTCGGTGTGGGTGGTTTGATCGTGGAAGTCAATGAAGAGGCAGGGGTCCCCAACCCCCAGCCATGGACTGCTACTGGTTGCTGGCCTGTTAGGAACTGGCCACAGAGCAGTAGGTAAGCAGTAGTCGAGTGAGCCAAGCTTCATCTGTATTTACAGCTGCTCCCATTGCCGCCGTTGCCGCATGAGCTCTGTCTCCTGTCAGATCAGCATCAGCGTTAGATTCTCATAGGAGTGTGAACCCTTTTGTGAACTGTGCATGTGACGGATCTACGTTGTATGCTCCTTAGGAGACTCTAATGCCTGATGAACTGAGGTGGAGCTGAGGCAGTGATGCTAGCTCTGGGGAATGGCTGCAAATACACATTAATATTGGAAGAGAGATTTGACTGCACAGAAGCCATGATAAATTAATTGCTTGCAGACTCTCATCAAAACCCTATCAGTGAGTGGCAAGTGACAATTAAGCTGCATCTGGTGGTAGGCTTTATATAGTGGCAAGAGAGGTGTATAATTATTTCATGATATATTACAATGTAATAACAATAATAATAGAAATGAAGTGCAAAATAAATGTAATGAATTTTAACCATCCTGAAACCCTCCCTCCTGCCCGGTCCATGAAAAAGTTGTCTTTCATGGAACTGGTCCCTGGTATTAAAAAAGTTGGGGACTGCAGGTAGAGAGAAATACCTCTGTTGTTCATTCAACATTCATGAGTGTTCACGTTAGCGCTACTGTGACATTTGTTTACATTTCCTTGCTTTTTTTTTACATGGTGTTTTTTTAAAGATTTATTTTATTGTTTTTGACAGAGACAGAGAGACAGAGACAGAGAGAAGGGGGAGGGCCCAGAGCAGTCTCCATAGTTGAAATTTCATCAGTTTTCGACATGGTTTTGTTCCACACAGGTGGGCGGGGGCCAAGCAGGGCAGGGACTAGGCTGGGGGCCTCCAGCATGGGAGGCACGCCCCCTCAAGCCAGGGGCCGAACTGGGGGGCAAGAACCGAACTGGGGGCCTCCTGCATGGGAAGCACACCTCAGTTCAGCATATACCGTGTTTTCCCAAAAGTAAGACATTCCCCGAAAATAAGAGCTACTTACAGTTTTGCCTCTCACTGAAATACGTATAAGGCATCCCCCCGAAAATAAGACCTAGCGCATCTTTGGGAGCAAAAATTAATATAAGACACTGTCTTATTTTCGGGGAAACAGGGTATAAGACACTGTCTTATTTTCGGGGAAACAGGGTATAAGACACTGTCTTATTTTCGGGGAAATGGTAGATCTGCATGGGCCAGGGCTGGGATTTGATCCTTGGTCCCCAGGGCTGCGAAACGAGTGCTTAACCTGCTGAATCATCTCGGCTTCCCCCCCTTTTTTAACATAGTTTTAATAAAGTATTGCTTACCTCTTTTTTATTCTCAGTGTATATTGATTGACTATATTATATATTATTCTTGACTGTCTCTCAATATTACATTTCTAATGTGTATTTGTGTGGTATGTAGCTGTTGTCCATTTGTATTCATTGTGATATAATATACAATAAAAATTTCCGTTCTCTCAGTGGACATGCCTATCACTTCTAGTTTCTTGCTGTTATGAACAAGGCTGCTCTAATCATTCTTTTACATGTTTCCTGGGCAGATGCGGGGTTTCCCTAAGGCTGGGGCCACCCGCCATCACCACTTGTATTTAACAGTCAATTGCTTTTATCATCTCTTTGTACCATGACATTAATTTCGTTGTAAGAAATCTTTTTCCTACAAGATTTTTAAAAATCACATTTAAAGGATAGTCCTCTTTTGTTTATATTTATTAAAATGTTTTTAGTGCTTCCTTCTGACTGTGGAGTACGCTATATCCTTTCAGACTAACTTGTACATTTTAAGCCCTGGCCTTAATCTCCATGTTACGGCTGACGGAACCTGAGGCACAAGGTTAATAACATTAGAGCTAAACGTGGGGCCCCTGCACTCTGGGTCCAGAGTCTTTGTTCGCTTCTAAACTGGTGTTGGTGGGCTGGGATCACTGGGGTGCTGTGGGTGGTAGAACACCATAGAAAGTTCTTACCCTTTGCCTGGCGAGAGGGCTGTTAGACATCCTGAGGCTCTGCTCAACCCCTTCACTGCTGGGGAACAACTTGCCAAATCGATGCAACCTGACCTTCCTTTTTCTGGACTTCTATTAATATTTAGGAATTGGCGCTTTGTATTTTCACAAGCATAGCCATTGTGGCGGCGCTCCTGATATTTTAAAATATAGGAATGAAACCGTTGGTGATTACTTTTCAGGCGTGGAGAACTTTGCTGGGATGTCCTGAATGACCTTTCTGCATTCTAGGCTAATGCACGGAGACATGAAACACCCTGTGTTCACAGCACGTCTGCATTTCCCAGCATCGCGTTCCGGGCTCATCACCTGACCGTGTTGTGGCCGCTCATTTGAGGTCTTTATGGACTTGTTCTTCTCAAATCTCACCTACTGGACTGATTCCTGGTGGGCACAATGTAGTTTTCCATAGAAACTCTCCTAAAACTCACCGTATGCAGCACGGGCAGAAAATACCTGGGTCTTCACAGGATTTTCCCATCACTTGGACAAAGACTGTCTTGGTTTCTGTTCCATCTAACACCTAGTCAGTCAATAATAGTCCTAGGTGTGTGACACCTCTAAAAGACCCTGGAGATGTCGAGGGAACAAAGCCAAGGCCCAGGCCTCCGGTTGCTTATGTCCTAGCAACTGGCCACACACAGATACATTGAGTGAGTGATTTCGAATGCCACGAAGAAGAGAACAAATCGCAGCATCTGGGAGAGAGGAAGAGACAGGTGCTTCAGCCGCTCTTGTGGGGAGGCCTCTCTGGGAAGTGATATTGGAAGGAGATGCAAGAAACGAGGAGGCACCTTGGAAGGACCTAGAGAAAGGCCCTTCGGGCCAGCGGGCCAGCAGCGCTGTCTGCAAGGGGCTGAGCTCGTTGGGGAAGAATCCAGAGCGCGGGGCCTTGTGTGCACGTCAGTTCTGCTCGCTGAGCCTCTGGCTCCAGAATCGGTGACTGATGCTGTAGCTGCTTACTTACTGACATTTATGTCCCCAGGAAACACACGTACAGGCCCAGTGTGAGGTCACTTGGTAGAAATGGAGCATCTGAGTGTTTCTTCAGCCAGGAGATCCACATGTCCGCCGGGGCTCCCTGTCCCTAGTCCGTACGTGATTATTTGCAGACACGATGTATGAACAGGGGTAGCATCTTCAGTCCAGCAAGGCGACCCTAAGGCTGGGGCCAGGGACTCACCTGTTAAAACTGTTCTTCCTTTTGTCTTCAGGGGAGTCTCTCTCGTCTCCATATCTGTAAAACAGGAAGGGATGAAAATACTTACTTTATATAGGTTTATTTCAGGAAAATAAGATGTATTAATACTGTACCTAATCACATAACCTGCTTTGCGGTTTCTTATACGTTATTAGTCTCTAATACGTGGAATATTTGATTTTGATGTGGTTGGTCCCAGTATTTTTTTTTTCCCTTGGGATGAGAACTTTTAAGATTTACTCGCTTAGCAATGTTCAAATATGCAAAACAATATTATTAGCTATGGTTAATTTTTTATTTTATTTTTTTACTCTTGTTTTTAATAAAACGATTCCAAAATAGTAATTAGTGCTTTTGAGGCCTGTTTTTCTTTTTCCCTTAGATCAAGGATTGTGATAGATTTAAATGAACTCAAATATATATATGGACTTTGCCACGTGTGGTCCATTGGGCTTAATTGGTATCATCAGATATCACACGCAATGGTGATTCCTGAGTAAAATCTGAAAACACTAAGTCAGGTGCCTTTTCATTAAATATTATAATTTTTACAAGTGTATTAGCAGTTTATTATCTGTAAATTTATCTGAAATATTCCAAGGTATTTGCATTTTCGTCTGAGAATATCAGATTGGAGGGATTTATTTCTGCTGTGACTCATAACGTCCTCCTTTTTCTGCCCTTTGATTTTTCAGGTGGTTCCAGTGAATCAGGGGACACCAGGGTAGCTTATCCAAACCCCTCGAGGTTAACACACCGTGGGGATGTCTTCTGTGTGCTTTTATGTTTCCAGGCCCAGGAGACTTCCTCTTTTTAGCTGGTCTGCCTGTAGTAATCCCTTCATCCTTTTGACCACTAATTGGAAAATTATGACATTTAGAAAGGGCATTTCTCAAAACCGTGGGAGTCCTTGTATTTGGACCAGATGTTAAGAGAATTTTAATAGAGGAATAAAACATCTGTGACATTGGATAGCAGAGTCATAGAAGGAAAGGGAACCTGAGTAGCATTTTAATAGAAGCACAGATATGAAGACGGTAGAGAGGCATATGCGGGCTTTCATTATTTTCTCTGTCTTCTCATTTCTACGGTGATGATTGCCAAGCCTATGTCCTGTATTGTCCAGAGGCTGGGATTTACACAGCCTTATTTGAGAACGGGGCTAATTCACAGTGGTAACAGCTATAGTAGAAGTGGGCATGATGTTTAGTTGGGGCCAAGTGGGGCTGGGGGAAAATGAAAAAACATCAGAGAGGACAACCAGAAATGAAGCCCAAGGGTTGGGACTAGGGGATAGATACCTGTGTTAGCTACACAGCAGAGATCAGAAACAGAGGGGTTTGGTCAGGGTGGGGAAGAGGGCAAGGTTCTAGATACCAGTGACCGAGGGGTTGTCAGAACATAGTGACGAAGTGACAGACGAGCATTGGAAGATGCATCCTCAGATGGTAAGCTGGATCTGAGTCAGTGGTGTGGCGACCATGACTGTAAATAGGCACAAGGAAGTCAGTTGGTGAAGACCAGTGTTGGGGTCACCTTTGGATGCGGAACCTCTGGCTAATGTATTTGAGGGAAAGGTCTCATTTGACACATGGGTCTGGGTGATGAGTAGAGTTACTATTTGGAAGTCACCCGTTTCTAGAAAGTATGTAACACCATGTGTGAGTTTGAAGAGACAGCCCATTGAGAGTGGATAGATGGAGAAGAAATGGACCTTCAGGAGAGGTTGGGGTGCGCCTTCACGAGAAGCATTCCGGGTGCAGCAGGGAGGGTCAGACGTTAAGGAAGCCGGAGAAGAGAGGGGTTCTGGAGATAATCATGAGAAAAGATCAGTGGGCATATGTGTCATGGAGCTTTCTCACGGTCTGGGCAAGTGGGAGGTGACCAGTGATGTTGACCAGAGGAGTGACAATAGAAGGATGTGTCCTTTTCTTCCAGCCACCCCTGTGCACTTTTGGATGTTGGCAAAGACATTGCACCTTCTTTTTCACAAGAGAGGAAGCAGCACTTCATGTCCTGCTTATCTGAACTGAAAACAAATGGGGGCTGTGAATAACAATTTTCACACCAGCAGAGTCATTCATAACTTGATTACCTTATTATGTCCAGATGAGTTTCCCACCACGAGGAAGTGTCTCCAAATAAACCCTTTAGAAATTGTCCATTGTTCCCCTGAATGGCCCATTATTTAAGTTTTCTTTCTTAGAAAGGACTCTGACTGGTTTGGCTGACTCAGAAGTAGATTGAATGAACTTTCACTGAGTTTCAAAACCTGCTGACAGATAAAATTAATATTGCCTTTGTGTAAATAATAATTTTATCTAATGGGCTTCATTTACTTTTATGGTTCCTTAGGCCATTTGGAGCTAAACAAGGGGAAAAAGGCAAAAGTGTAATAACAGTTCCCTTTGAGAAGAGAGATAAAAGAAGGTCATCGGAGCCGAACCATTATTGAAACATATAAAATAGTTTAATGTTTGCTTTTTCTGATTTTATACCTCGAGGTCATTTTATAGGGCCACAAATTCCATCTCATCTCGTTTAGATATGATGAAAATCTGGGAGTGACAAAGCCAACGTCTTATTTAGCTACTGGAAGGTGGCAGCCGGTCACGATTCTGTAGTTAAGGGTAGCTGTGTTTTTGTTTATACATCCTTAACAATGTTTCACTAATTCACTGATGTTAAGCCTCTTTTGGCTTAAACTCCACAGTCAAGACACATGGGTTAAAATAATGTAAAAAGGATCCAGTTTTTACCAAAAAGAATGTAAAAAGGGAAGAGGCTTTATGTCTGGTGAACATCATGATATCCATTATCGAGTCAACACCATAACGAGAACACTTCAATTTCACTTTAATATATTTTTATTTATTTATTTTGACAGAGAGAGAGAGATACAGAGACAGAGAGAGAACTGAACCGGGGGAGCTCCCAGTTCAGCATGTGGGTCCACATGGGCTGGGGCCGGGATTCGATCCTTGGTCCCCAGGGCTGCAAAGTGAGCGCTTAACCCACTGAGCCATCCCGGCTTCCCATTCAATTTCACTTTACTTCCCAAAGAGTAAAAGGTTTAGTTATTATTTTTGAAAAAAAGTTTAAAGGATTCTATTTCCTTGAACACTGTGCATTAATTAAGCTTATTGTTTTATTGATTCTTCATTTAATTCCATTTCCTGCTCAGGACCTGAATTATCTGATATCACTGCAAAAAAAGAACCCGAGATTCATTCAATACCTTGCTCCACCTCTGAGCACATCACAGACTTCGATTGTCCTGAATCATTTCTTCCTGTTTCTTTGAACTCTCTTAACTTGAACCCCTTCTGAAACCACAGCTTCTATCTTCTCCCTCCATTCAGAGGAATGTCTCCTTCTTCTGAGTTTCCTAAGACTTTGCTCTTACGGTACTTCTTTTTGATATTTATTCAGAGATAGATTTTCACTTGCTTGGCTACTCTTAACTGTGATCTTGAAGTGTCCGCGCTGTTGTGGTTTCATCTTTGCCCCCTGTTAGGAAGTGCTGTCCCTTGCCAATGGGTGACATCCTTCAGTGTGGCTGGTTGGTTAATGATGCCCCCAAGACACCACTTGATTCTATGCCAAAGTTTCATCCTGGAAGATTAACCATGGAGACCAGACTATGTTTCCAGAGGTAAATCAGGCCATCTGATCTTGTGGCCATAAGGGTGTGGTTTTAGCAGCATTCAGGCCGCTAAGTGAGTCATGCAAAGAGCTGGCAACAACCTCGTGTGACTGATGTGGCTGCTGCCACAGGCTTGATCTTAGATTGACCTGTGAGATGCCTTCAACCTTGGCATTCTTATCTCAGCCTCAAAGTGAAGACAGCTGATTTCAACCTCCCTTTCCCCTCTCCTGCTCAGTGAGTGGTTGACTCATCCCCGGTCTCCTCTGTGCAGAGGGAATGAATGAACCACCTGCCAATGGCCTTGTTCAGTGGCAAGGGATGGGTAAATTCTAAATGCTCAACAGAGCATGGGCTGTGTGGTTTTTGACTCATTCAGACAGCCCGTTCAGTGTAAAGGAAACTCATAAACTTGGGACTATCCACGTGTTCAACCCATACATGGCTTACAATGACAAGAAGTCAAACCGTAGGAATGGGAAAGGTTGTATGCCAATACGTGCATCATTGATGAGGAATCAGACACTGTAATTGGTGCATCGGGGTTCCTGGGAAGGCATTGCCCCCTGGGCTGGAGGGGATGGCCGGTGTGTGCAGAAGCTGAAGGTGGGGCTGAGTCTTGCATAGGGGAGGACGCAGTGCAGCTGTGGGGCCCTTGGCATCCAGCAGTGTGCACACGCGTGTGCCAGTCTTGTTCTGAGGATCCTGGCGGGACACATGTGGGTAGTGGTGGTGGTAGACAGGGGCTGGCTGTTGGCAAATGGGCACCGTGTTTTATGGGGCATGCAGTGGATGAATCTGGGGAGGTTTCCAGTAGGGCAGTGGACAATTGTGTGACAGACACCGTCTTGGGCTGCACCAGGGTGTGTGGGGATGAGGTCACGTGGCTCGTTCAGATGGCAGAATGATTCTTCAGTGGCTCAGCTGCTGCCATTTCGGTCTGGGACTTAGGGCTGGCTGAGCAATTAATCGGATCCCACAAGTCGGGACAGGAGATTGGAAGAGCAACTGCAAATGAGAACATTCCCAGAAGAGCGGTCCATCCCCTTCTCCTGCACACCCTGGCCCATGTGTGCCTGACATTTCAGGGAGCGGTGACTTGGCATAATTAGGAGGCACAAGTGTGCCTGTCTCTCCCCTCCCATCTGGCCTGGGCCCTGTGACACTGAAGCCACTGCTGGGGCAGGTGTGGGCGTGGCTTCCTGAGTCCTCACTGAGTCAGTTGTCTGACTTCTTTGTTGTCTTCCCACTGGGAGTTCTTCAAACCATCCGGAAGGGGACAGCCCAGGAGGGTTTTATTTATTTATTTATTTTAATGGACCTTGAGATGTGCCCAAGGATTGGGCCACTTCCCACTCCCAGCAGGTCTAAGGCCCCTAAGAAAGCCTGCCTCCTCTGAAGAGATGCACGCTAAGCTGATTTCAGATCTGTTTTTATTAATAACTACTTAGACTCTGTTCCCTAAACAAAGCTTCCTGTGTACACCTTCATTGTTGACTTCTTTTTATATCTGAAAGCGTTTTTTTTTAAACTAAAAGGAGCAGTTATTTTCTGTTCCCCAGAGCTTGTTCATTTGGGGTGTGGGTGTGAGTGGGAAATGTTATGTACTGCACGCACACGTCTATACAGAGTTTGGCTTATGCGGATCAGCTTACAGAGACGACCTCCCACCTCAGGAAACGGACAGGAAGGCTTCAGGGAGTTTGAAGTAGGTGCATCAGAAATGCTTCTAGTTTGTAACCCAAATTGGTCGGATGTAATAAACCTTCCTATTGGCAAAATTGTTTGTTTAGTATTAGCTCGCCTAATATATTTTTAATTTTCTGGGGGTGGTAGGATGAAATTAGAACAACTTTTATTGAAAGTTACCCTTTGAAAACTCTTCATAGTGTATTTTCCAATCTAGCAGATAGTGATAATTAACATGTGTTTCATTTTCATTGAAATTTTGTTGACATGGCTCAATTCAAATTCAGTTGGGTGATTTATGTAAGTGTATTGTAAAACTATTTTTCAGGTGATGATAGCTTATTTGATTTCAAAGAGGGGGAGAGAGATGTTTTGAGACACAAAAACCAGAGGTTCTGCACCAGGGGTGGTTGGCAGTGTCTGGAGACAGTTTTTTTTTTTAAGAGAAAATATTTATTTATTTATTTATTAAAATATTTATTTATTTATTTATTTATTTTTGGGAGAGAGGGAGAGAGAGATAGAGAGAGAGATACAGAGACAGGGAGAGAACTGAGCTGGGGGAACTACCCAGTTCAGCACATGGTTCCGCACGGGCCGGGGCCGGGATTCGATCCTGGGTCCCCGGCGCTGCAAAGTGAGCGCCTAACCCACTGAGCCATCCTGGCTTCCCCTGGGGACAGTTTTGATGGACAGATGGGGGGTGGGGGTTGCTACCAGCATCTAGTGGGTGGAGGCCAGTGATGGAGCTAAAGGCACCGAACAGAATGAAGAGTTTATCTGGCTCTACATGTCAAAAGAGCTGAGACTGAGCACTACAAACTGGTATAAATATGCCCGCTCCCATCACTAAGAGGCCAGAGCTCCGTGATTCGGTGGAAGATGGAATTAGATGGAATTGCAGAGTTCAGGATGGAGGGACCAGCTATTTAGAGCCACGCTCACTTAGAGTAAAAGATATTAAAAGAGTTCGCCTCGCATGGCAGGGTGCTCAGCAAAGCCCGCTCTCTAAATGGAGACCGCGAGTGCCCATCCTGGCTCTTCACCACGAGGTCTGTTTATTCTAAGTGCCTTTATTTTAAGAGTAAAGGCAACATGCTACAGTCTGAAAAGTACCAACTTCTAAAAATCACCTGCTCTCATTCAATGTGCTCCTCCTTGTTGTTCACGGTAAACATGTCATTTCATGTCATCTCCGTCGAACGGCTCGTCCCATTTTAGCTGCTCTCACACGTGACACGGCGTCTCCTCCTTCTCTCCTGGTCACTTTCCAGATCCCTGGGAAGAAGCGTGCCAGGCCCTTTTGGTTATTTCTCTGACCTTTCCTGCAGGAGGCAGAGATATCAGAGCTGAGAGGAGAGTCCATGGCTGTTGCACATGCCAGACAGTTCTGATCCACAATTGATCTGTGTGACCTGTTTCACAGGTGAACAGTAACCGCTGTGCCTCCCTTGTCCATTGTGCTGCGTGTGGGGGCGTGGGTTCTGGATCCACTGGGCGGATGCCCTCTGGCTTTGTTCCCCTCGGCGTTCCTTCCCCTCCTCATGCTCAGAACCTCTCCCTCCTAGAGGTGCCACACTTGCACCTCATCATGATTGGCAGTCCCTCTACTTGTTCCTCTGCCCAGCTTGAGCATGACCATCAGCGGGAACTTTGAGTCAGTGGGATCCAGAGAACGGAGACTGTGAAACTTGGTCACCCTCAAAGGCGTGCCTCTTCATCTTGAAATCTCACCATCTGTTCACGGCACTCTCCTTTTGAGGGTGAGGCCTCCTTCCTGCCTTTCACAACCACTTTCTTTCCTGGGACCCTGATACGTCCCACCTTCCCTTTTTCTGGGTCTCCTTCATTCTGATACCTGCCCTCTCTCTTGCAAGGACAGTCTCTTCTCTATTCACCACTTCTCAGAAAAGAAGCCACATTGAGTGATCTGTTTCCTGTCCCCGAAAATTTCCTAGCTTTGATCTGTTCGTGCAGCTCTGATTGCACTGAATGTGTGGTTACCCAGCATTTGAGGGAGCCGTCCATGCCGTGTCCCATGTCCGCTCCGCTCGCTCCCTTCTTGGCTCATGGCTCTGTGGGTTCTGCCGCTTGTTCTGCTGGCATGGTGCCAGGTTGATCATTGACTGTTGACTAAAGCTTGGCTCTGTCTCATGGGGATGTGGTTGACCAGGCCTCTTTTTACAATGTGTTACTTTTATATTTCAGCTTCACTTGATCTCCATTTTTTTCTTGGTGCTCTGTTTTCTCTCTCTCATCTTTGTGGGGTGAGTTTTAAAACTGCAGCTTCTAAACAAACAAGCAAAAACCAAAAAGAAAAAAAGGAACCATAATCTTTAGGCCCCTCCCCATTTTCTCTCATGCCTCCCCCCCCTGGTGAATCTTGACCATATCTGTGATTCTAACCCTTCCAAACCTAATGGCAGTCTCTGAATATTTTTTCCTGAGCACCCAGCTTGGGTTTTCCATAGTCTGCTGCATTTCCTTAAATATTCTCTCAGCCCCCGAAACCCAGCATGCACAAAACTAAATGATCGCGTTCTCCTCTAAACACAATTTTTCTGTTGATTATCGTTTTGAACTGAACGCCATTACCATCCTTACAGTCACTTAAATTCTCTAACTTGAATCCATCCATCCTCTTTGCTTTCTATTCCCCCCAATTTTGTACATTAGAACAACAGTCATTTTCTTGCATTTCACACTTTGGGGGTTGGCAATTTGGGCGGGACTCACCTGGGCAACTGCTATGCTCTTGTGGTACTTACGTCACGCAGTGGCTTGCAGCTTTGCCCCCATATTGGGCGCTTTGGTGGGGATGGCCGGGAAGCTGGGCTCGGTGGGAAATGTCACCAGGAGCTCCTGTCTGCAGTCTCTCTAGCACGGTAATCTCAGGGTAGTTGAACTACTGACTGGGTAGCTCAGTGCTTAGAGAACATGTTGGATGAGATACCAAGTGGACGTTACTAGCCTCTTAGGGTCTGGGCTTGGAAACTAGCATAGTGTCACTTCTGTTGTATTTAATTGAGCCACATAGTCACAGAGCCAAACCAGATTCAAGAGAAGGGTCACAGACCCACCTTTCAAGGGGCGGAAGTTCCAGGAATCCTTGGCCCTCTTTAATTTGCCCCATTTTCTCTAACCTGTCACATTGAGTGTTTGCTGCGTTTGCCTGAATTTTTATTCCCATTCACACAACTAGAAGTCACAGCTTCATTCATTTCTCTTCTGAACAATTGCAGTGGCTTAAAAATAACTTCACCTCTGTGCTTTTCTTGACCCAATTTCCTGTGTATCCTGTTGTAGGAATAATTTTATTAATATTTCTTCTAATGTAATATTAAAATGCAATGGTAGCTTGTTGCCTAAAAATAGGGACCTCAGACCTGAGTAGACTTTGCTTTCCAAATCTTAACTCCACCCACTCTCTAAGTCGCTTCCTACTACTCCCCTTTATAGCTCCTGGTGTCTGGGTCAAATACAGTAAACTGTTCCCAAAACATATCGCCTGTGCCTTCCTCTTGGCCCTCCAGTGTGCCTTTTCATCCTCTCCCCGTGGCATGCAAAGCACTTCCAGAAGTCTCCATCCGCTGACATCCTTTCTATCCTCTGTGTTCAACTCAGCGTGCACCCCTCCCTGGACGCATCTATGATCCCCCCAAATAGTGGGTCCTCTCTCTACTCCCACAGTGCTCTTGCTGCTTTCTCTGGTTTTCCAAGAGTTTGGGTTATAGTTATGTTTACAAGCCTGCCTTATTTTAAAGTCTATTAAGTCTATTAATTATTTTAGATTACTCATAATCTTTAAAGTCTCAGAGCTCCCCTCCGCCCTACCTGTCACACAGTAATTTCGTTTCACCTAGTAGGTGCTCAGTGAAGATTTTTATTTGATTTACACTTGGTTTCTAGTTAGAAACTTTGCAGGCAGTTCATTAATAAATTTCAAAGGATAGATTTGCCAATTATGGGTGGTTTTTAAGAGTTGGGTAGCATACTATTAATCAGCTGTTTAGTCAAAGACAATGGTCATAGCCTTGTTAATAGGGTCTTTCGTGTATTAAAAAGGAAGGACAGTGGTCCTAAGTTCCCACCTACGGTGTGTTGGGAGAGGGGATGGAGATGATGTTCTGAGGGAAAACCAATTAATGATCACAGCTATTAGGAGGATTGCCATGTCTTGGGAGAGCTTAAACCTGAGCAACTCCCCTTTAATAATAAATGGGTTCTCTCATAAAACTACTGGGACAAAAAGAGGTCCTTATTGAGATACAGATATGAGCAGTGACCAAAAAACCACCCTGAATATACTTATAAAAATTGTGGGGGAAGCCGGATGGCTCAGTGGGTTAAGCACTCACTTTGCAGCGCCGGGGACTCAGGATCGAATCCCAGCCTCGGCCCGTGCCCCCAGTTCAGTTCTCTCTCTGTCTCTGTATCTCTCTCTCTCTCTCTCTCTCTCTCTCTGTCAAAAACAAAAAAAAAAAATTAAAAAAAAAATTGTGTATTTATTTCTTGCATGTTCACCTTCAAAGTACCCTCTGGAGCAATACACCTGAGATGCTTTGTCCACATTTTTTGAATGCATCTATTTTGATGCTTTTTAGTGTTTCTGTGGGTTTTTTTGTTTTACCTCTTTTTACATGGGCAAAACATTTCTCTTTGAGGACTATTTTTCCTGGGGGAAACAAAGCCCCTTGGTGTGAGATCGGGTGAACAGGGAGGGTGGGACGTGGGGGTTCATGATTTTTTGGTCCAAAGCTGCTGAGCACTCAGCATGGTGTGGGCAGGTAGTTGTCATGCCACATGTTGTTCGTGTCAATCACCCATCGTGAAACAGGCAAACATGTTAAAAGAGCCTCCAAAAAAATTCAGGGAAGCAGATTGCAGCCTCTCACAACCACACCAGCTGGTAGTGGATGCAGATGGGCTCCTAGAACCCTCGCCTAGCTGGGGAAGCCTGAACTACAAGGGGCCCGCCTCCAGAAGACCATTTCGGGTTGTTTGGGTCCCCTCATATCACACACACGCCCCGCTTGTCTAAGCTCTTATTTTTTACGGTAGAGCTTTACTAGAGACCACCACTGGAAACTCGTGTTCATCCAGCCTCTCCTCTGTGTGTCCCAGGCACTGTCCCCACATGACGGCAAGACGAGCTTCTGGTTAGAAGACAAGAGCCCAGCGACCAAGACCTCTGCCCACCATGAAGGGAACCTGTGTGCTCGCGTGGCTGTTCTCCAGCCTGGGCTGGTGGCGACTCACCCAGTCAGAAACAGATGCCGCTCAGTGCCAGCGAGCAGAGCACCCGGTCATTTCCTATAAAGGTAAGGGACAAGCATGCCCTTAAGTGTGCTTTCCATACTCAACAGTCAAGGCGCCACTTAAGTGCACTTTCCATACTCAGTGACAGGGCACAGCCGTGCTCATTGCTCTGTTATTCCGTGACTCTTGCTTTAGATGTTATCTAAAACAGGAGCCAACACACGAACTCCTCCACGGCAAGACTTCCATTTCCAGAAATTGAGCAATGTCTCAAGAAGTGCTAGAGTTAATCAGGGGTCAGAGATCCCACCAGTGACACCATCTTTATTCAGCAGGTGCATTTCCTAATGAAGCCTTAGTCTAATCACACAAAGTATGCTTTTGTTTTTACCTGGCTTTGCATGGCAGGCAGAATTGGGTTAATGTCTCCGGTATTTATATGGGTTTATAGGATTAATTAATTAGTATGTATATCGACTCATTGATTCTCTCATTTATCAAGATGGACTTAGGATTCTTTTCATCCTGGGCACTCAGCATTCAGGAGGAAAAGTAAATTAGTCTTTGTCCTCATCCTCAAGGAACTCACAATTTTATTATCAAGCTAAGCATAATTAATTAGACATTGTATTTGCATAATTCATCCCATAAATAGCTTTCTGTTTTATAATTTTTAAACTTTGTAGCTTGAAAATTTTTCAAAAACAGAATTGTCTGAGGAACACCCAACCCTTACATTTATTCATTCATAACCCACCGTTGTTGTTTTTTTAATTCCCACCCATGCTCTGCCTCATACTCACAAAATTATTGTGAAGCAAATTCAAGGAATCATAATTTTATCTAAAATATTTTAATTCATGACCATAAAAGAAAGGGAATTCACAATAAAATGATCACATCAAACAGAAAAAAAATCCAAATAAAAAATAATTCCATAAAATCATCAGACATCTGGTGAGAATTGTGAAATCCTTGCTAATTTCATGAATGCTTGTGTGTGTGTGTGTGTGTGTATATATATATATATATATATTTTTTATTTTTTTTTTTTTTACAGAGAGAGAACAGAGAGAGACAGAGAGAAGGGGGAGGGCCCAGAGCAGTCTCCACAGTTGACAGCATTAGTTTTCCATATAGTTTCACTCCACAGGTGGGCGCGGGGCTGCGCAGGGCAGGAACTGGGCCAGGAGCCTCCCTCATAGGTCCCGGTAAGAACTGAGCTGGGGGCACACCCCAGTTCAGCATGTGGGTCCGCATGGGCCGGGGCCAGGATTCGATCCTGGGTCTGCAGGGCTGCAAAGCTAGTGCTTAACCCACTGAGGCATCCCAGCTTCCCCTTGTGTGTATTTTTTAACACTTGGATTGAATCAGGATCTAAATGGAGTTCACATATTGCAATTGATTGGTGTATCTCTTGAGTATCTTTTAATCTTTTACTGTTTGTTTTTTCTTCCTTTTTTCTTTGGTGTTGTTGCTTTCTTTGTAAATTAAATTAAGAAACAACAACAACAACAACAACAACAAAACAAACGAACAAACAAAACTAAACCTGAACTCTTTGTCCTGTAAAATTTCCCACAGTCTGGATTTTGCTAAGTTCATCCCATTGGTGTTGTTCAGATGTTCCTCTCAGACATTTCTGTAAATTCGTAGTAATATCAAGACGCTTCTTAGATTCGGGTTCAAATCTTTTCGTTGCTACCATTTCACAGATGGTGCTGTGTGCTTCCACTGGAGGCTGAGTCTATTTCAGTGTGAAATTAACAGCCATTGATGATAATCTATAAATTTATATTCATATAAGGGTATAAAACAGAGACTTACTTTGTTTATTATTCTTTCTTCATTTAATGGCAAGAATACTTCTATATAAAGTGATATTCGCTCATTATCTATTTCAATATCTTACGAATACAGCTTACATTGGAATAGCAGAATAAATGCTTTTTTTTTCCTTTTATCAGTTTTTTTTTTAAGACTAGTTAGTTGGTTCTCTAACATTATTTAAAGGGGACAAATAAGATGTTATGTCTGCTTTTTGTTTTCATCTCATTTTGATGATTTGAATCATTAATATGGAGATTTCAGTATTTGATACATTTTAAGGAATAACAGCTTTTAGTCTTATAGATGATGTAGACAGAAGCAGAGCACATTCTCTGCTGAGGTTTAGAGTACCTTTAGGTATATACCCTAGAAGTAAGGTGACCAGACGTCCCGCTTTTGGCGGGATAGTCCCAATTTTTAACAGTTTGTCCCGCGTCCCACGGCGTTTTAAAAAAGTCCCGATGTTTGGAAAGAATGCACGACAAGCTAGGGAACGGCGGGAGATAGACCCAATTTTTAATCAAGAACCCCCTCCCCCCCCGGTCAATGGTGTCCCACTTTACCCATGTTACAATCTGGTCACCTTACCCAGAAGAGCCATGGCCCTGTATTCTACTAAGGGTCCTAGTGGGCATCATTGCTGAGTGCTGTGGGAGCCCCGAAGAGAGGCGTTCAAACAACCTGGGCAGCAGCAGTGCGGATAAGGACGGTTTCTGGGAGGAGGCAGTGCCAGAGCTGAGTCCCAAATGAGTTGTCACAAGGTGTTTGTGAATCTCATGGTGGAAGAGGTGTGCTGGGACAGGACAAGTACCAAGCCTGGGAGTGGGGGGAGGGGGGCCTAGCGGGTGCTGGCAGGTGTACGCATACAGTGAAGCACGAATCCCTAGTTTCCGTTTTGGAAAGGAATGTAGGACAGGAGGCTGAAGTGGTTTACTGTAAGGTGACCAGATTTTAACATTGGTAAAGTGGGACACCATTGACCAGGGTGGGGGTGGGGGGTTCTTGATAAAAAATTGGGTCTCTCTCCCGCCGTTCCCTAGCTTGTCGTGCATTCTTTCCAAACATCGGGATTTTTTAAAACGCTGCAGGACACGGGACAAATTGTTAAAAATAGGGACTGTCCCTCCAAAAGCGGGATGTCTGGTCACTTTAGTTTAATGGGGACTCATAAAGTGTGACGTAAAAAGACATCTTAGACGTCCCCTGTGTGTTGGACAGGCTCAGCTTGGAGGGTGGCACGGTGGTGGCAGGTAGGACCCATTCTGAGGCTGCTGCTATGGTCATCAGGGATGAGCAGGAGCTGAGCAGAGGGAGTAGTGGCGGGAATGTAAAGAATTGGGTGGGCTCTAGAAATCTGAAGGAGGTGTTGTTCGTCATTAAATCTATGTAGGATAGGTGAGGAGAAGGCACTGGGTATGATCCCCATGTTTTTGGCTGTTATTTATATGAAAGAAAGATGGGGAAGTAGATGTGAGGGAGGTGATGATTTTAAATGGAAAAAGCTGAGTTCATCATCATAAGGTGGAATTATCTAGTTGGGAGCAAGGCATCATGGGAACCAAGAAAGGAGGACTTTTCAAGAGGGAGGTGGCCATCAGAGTGTTCATGATGCAGAAAGTTCAAGGCTGATGTGGGCCAGAAGGTAGAGTGACAAACTCATCCTGGTTTGCCGAAGACTTTCCCGGGTTTGGCATTAAAACTCCTGTCTTCAGGAAAACCAGGACAGAAGGTCACCTGCCTAGAAATCCTGTAAACAACAGTTTTCTGGTGGCTGTCCCAAAACACCATGAACGCGGGTGCTCAGAACAGCACAGATCTTACAGTTCTGCAGGCTACAGGTCCAGAGTCAAGGTGCTGGCAGGGCCACACGCTCCCTGAAGGCTCAGGGGGAATCCTTGGCTTCCTCTTAGCTTCTGGTGGTTGCTAATGATCACTGGCACTCCTTGGCATGTAGACACATCACCCCAATATCTGAGTCTGTAGCCATGTAGTCTGCTTGAGCCCTTTTTATAAGGGCCTCAGTTATACCGCAGATTGGGGTTATGGCCCATCTTAGCCCATCTTAACTAATTAATCTGCCAACACCCTGTTTCCAAATACAGTCCCATTCACAGGTGTCTGAGGTTCGGATTTCTAGATATCTTTCAGGGGGACGCAATTCCATCACAAATAGCATTTGTTAGCGCAGGTTTAGGGCAGTGCCGGAGAAGGACTAGATGGTGACGTGTGGAGGGGTGGACGTGGGGTGAAGAAATCGATGTAGAAGGAGAGAATTACTGTCTCTGCTGCAGGGACATGAAGACAGGGCGTGGCTTTTAGGAGAGCATTACTTAAGCATCCTTAAATGGAGATGGGAAGGAGCCAGGTGAAGGGGGAGGCTGGAGAGAAGCGAGGCGGAGCTCAGTTGGTGGGGCTGAGCCCGGGGCTGTATGTAGGAGGCAGTAGGATCCTGGGCATGGGCAGGGATTAGCTCATAGGAAGCAGACTCCAACTTCAGTGAGCCGGGCAGGAGGGAAGCCGGGCACCCAGGATACAGGGCATTCGTGGGTAGGGTGGCTGAAGGCGTGGGAACATCTGATGACCTTCATCTCATTTGAGAAGGGACATGCAGGGCCAGGGCTAAGAGTCTGGGGGCTGCAGGAAGGAAAGGCTTCTCTGAAGATGGGGTGAGACTGTTGACCACAAACGCACACGCAGGACTCCCTGTGGACGCTGCCCATCAGTCCTTGAACTAGCCTGTGTCGCAGCTGAGCAGGGGGTCGCTGTCGGACTGCATGACCACTTCTGTGTAACGCACGGCTCTGCAAGGCAGTGGGTTGACACCCTGATAAGGGAGAGCTGAAGGAAGCACTGGGTAGTCCTGACTTCTACAGCCCTGCCGTCTGTGTACGCTTATCATTTCTTGCTTGGCTGTGCACCCTGGAGGCGCCATGCACAAGACGCTGCTAGCAAAGGGGTCGGATGCTACAGATGTCTTCTCATAGCTGAGCACATGCACCTGAAGTCTATTTTGTTTTCAACATTGTATTTACTTTTAAATTATTTTTAAATTTCATTAACATATGGGGGTGACAGTGGCTAATACTATTCTATAAGTTTCAGGTGAACAGTTCTATAATCCATCATCTGTGCATTGCGTTGTGTGTTTGCCGCCACGTCTAGTCTCGTTCCATCGCCATATATATGAGCCCCTTGGCCCTCATCAACCCCTGCTTTTTGAAGTTTTGATGGGATGGGTCTGGCCAGGCAGGAGGTGCGGGCAGGATCCTATTCCCAGCCTTGGTGGGGTAGCTGCCTTCACGCTTCTTTTGTGTGGTGCCTGTTGCTCGGCCTGCTCCTGTAGCACTGGCTGTGTTTGCACAGTTACTCCTTGACTGCAAGTCCTCAGATATGAACCGTATTGTGCAGGGGCCACTGAAACAACCCTGACCCACCACAGACACACCATTCACACTGATGTCCTTGTCCTTTGTTGAAAAGTCTGTTCCCATAAAGAGGGGACAAGATAGGGACCCTTCAAGATATCATATTCCTCTGTATGTTTAGTGAGCCTCATAACCGTCTCTGAAATGAGTTTTAAGTGTTGAGTGTCCACTGAGGCCATAGTGCCGTATTCTGCTTTTGCTCATTGATTTAAGTTTACTCAGCTATTTGGAGAGTGTGTGCTCATTGTAGGAGTTGGTTTCTGGGGAGCAGTTTTATGTTGTGCACTGCAAAAGACCCCTGAGGGGTGCGTGGAGGGTGGGGAGGCATGCCACATGCTGGCTTTCTTGATCTTGCAGCCTTAATATCGCGACTAATTTGGAGGCCTTTCTTCGGTGTCTTAGCTGGAAGCCCTTAGGATTCATGCCTAAAACCACTCCTGCCTGCAGAATCACCATTGATTCCACTCTCGGGTCTGTCAAATCTTTGTCTCTGAGTCCTTAGTGTTCCTGTTGAGTGTCTTCCTAATTATGGATTCATCGGTCGGCCTGAGAATTGTTTTGGAATTTACAGAAGAGCAATGTGAATGCTTATGGAGGCTTAGCAACAATTGGTCCCAAGCTCTTGGAAAGGGCATTGGAAGGAATCAAAATGAGAATTCTAGCTTGGGCCATCGCCTGGACAGGATGGGAATGATACCCATCCCTTGAATTTAAGCAGATGCCTTTAGCTCCACATGGAGTCTTAGGTGATTGAAAGACCATCACTGAAAGGGTCCAACATAGGATTTTAAACTTGGGTTCTAGTCTCTACCACAGTATGAATGATTACTTTTCATGGGTCCTCTATTTTTCTTTTGAATCATACCATTGTGTTTCATAAAGGCAGTTTGTTCAATGCTGGCAGTAAAAGTACACAACAAGTTTTGCAATTCTCTGCAGGCTCTCCCTCATGTTCACTTACTGGGAGCCCCAGGCTGCCCCACCTCCCACAGGCTCTCTCTACCAGTTTGTAAGGTGGCCACATACACGTTTTCTATTGCCCTGTTAACTGCCAGCCTGCCCACTGTCCTGCCTCCCGCCACTCTTCCCTTGACCTTCTCACAGCCAGGGGAGCCCTGGCATGGCTCTGCCTGCCACTTGCTCCACCTAAGCTAAAGAGGCACAACTTGGGCAGCCTCAGTTACCCTTGAAGGCACAGTGAACTCATAGCCTTTTAGAAAACAAGGGTGGAAATGCTGGAAGGGAGCCCAATATTTCTGGAGCCACAGGACAGCTATGGAGCCCAGAGATTTGCATCGGGCCATGGGACACAGAAGGGCTGTCTGGAAAAAAACTCAGCCATCATCAAGATAACGAGAACAGTTACATGGCTGAATGCTTTCTGGACAGCCCTCGTAGATGTGCCATAGCTCTATATATGTCTCATGGCTCCATGCAAGTCTCATGGCTCCATATGTGTCCTGTGGTTCTATGGATGTTCCACGCTTCATGCATGGCCCATGGTGCTCCATTTTCTGTAGGGTTTGGCTGTTTGCTGTCTGCTGTCTGCTGTCCTGGATAGCCACGTGGGGGTGATGGTCATGGCTGGGCTTCTCCTTTTCTCTGGCATCTGGGACTCTCATCACCACAGGAGGGGCCGCCGTAGGTGATTTCTGGAGTCCCTGTGAGATTTCAGAGTCTTGGATTATTAAACCTTGATTAATGCTCTGTTCATCTAGTCTCAGACCGGTCATTTAACCTTTATAAATCACGCAGGTATGTGAGTGTCTGACACTGACCTACTTTCTCTAACAAAGAATTAGGATATTTATTTTAATTAAAAATAGATTGGATGAAATTGATTTTAATATTTAATTTCACTATTTTCACATGAATCTGATTAAAGTGCAGCAAGACACCCCAATTGTTGAGAACTGTCTTGCACTCAATGCTTTTCTCTGTAAAAACTGAAACTTACTGAATCTCTTTGGTTTCATAACAGGATATGAGTTATTCTCCTGTGAATTTACTTGGGGAGGAAAAATATCGTTTGAATCCTTAAAATGTCCATTGTTCCATAAATAATTAGACTTCTGTTATTATGCGTATGACTGAATGTTTTATATAATGCAGTGTCAAAATCACACAGGCTAACTAAACCTATTTAAAAGTGAAGCTGCGAAGCTACACTGCCTGTTTTTACATTCAAAAGTACAGTTGGGGATGCATTTTTGACTTTAATGTTTTACTAGTTTGCTATCTGAAAAAAAGTGAAATATTAAAAAATGACACGACTTTTTAACTTCAATACGGAGGGGCATATTGGTTGTTCATGAATGCATCAAGGTGTTAGAAGAAAAGCAGCATAGCCCTATGCCTGTGCGTGATCGTTAGCACTATGACTGTGCGTGATTGTGGAGTGAACTGGCTTCAGCCGGTGAGTGGTACTTGTCTATTGTTATCGATCTTTGATGAGAGCTGACAGGGACCCTGCTGTGTTTTTAATAAACAATGATTAGGTTCTGAAAGTGACTTATTCATTGAGTTTTGAGAATTGACAATAACTTTTGTATGACTTTGGTGTTCTAGGCCACTAATGAAAAAATTTATGAGAGTGAACATCTATATTTTATCTTAAGATAAAGTTTCCATTTTTTGATGGATTTGTCTCAGTGGGGAAATAACTTTTATTATTTCAAGACTGCAAATGGAATACTTTATAAGTGAAGTAGTTCAATGTGATCACATTAAAACTGGGAATACGATTTTGTAAAGTTATTGTCGGGATTCTGATTTAAAACATTCATTTCATTTGGCCTCATCAAATGGTATGTTATTTTGTCTTATTTATCTTTAAGCATATTATCGTCTCAGCATTAAATGGGTAATTCATCTGTTTCTCACACTGAAGGTAGGTAAAAATCTTGTCCTTTTTTAAGTTTGAAGGCAGGGTTGGAAATTAAATGTTGGGTAAAAAGTTTTAATTAGGTTATATTTTCTCTTATCTTCTGATATCAAGGCAGGGTAAGCATCTATGGTTACACTGAGGGAGAAAGAAAGCATTAGGCCGACTCCAGGTGGCAACTGTGCTGAAATTTTCCTGTTACCACCAAGACAAATAGAAAAGACACCAGTGAAGTTTCTAAACCTTAATTATTCTCTCCACTAATTTAATCACCACAATTTCCAGAAGCCTTTTCAGTACTGAGGTGGCCTCTGGCTTTGGGAGGAGTTGCGTTTCATTTCTCCTTGGCTTTCCCAGCTCCCTCGTGTAGTCCAGGGTGGATTTCTGAGAGCCGGGTCACATGCATTGCATGGTGCAGGAAGCGCTTTCGTTCAGAATCCCAGAGATCGGTGCCGTGTGTGCTGATGCCACCAAATGATTCCTCCAGTCCGGGCCGTGACACGCTGTGGGAAAGCAGTCGCACCAGTCCCACCTCGAAAGCACCTCTGGGCACACGTGAGGTCGATTTCACACCCTGTTAACTGAAATCAATGAGGCCGGACCCTGCGGCCGGGAATGGCTAATTGTGCTCTGGTGGCTCTCGGAGGTAACTGCAAATTGTCCTTCTCATTTGTAGTTTTGATTTTTTGTGCCACGGTATTCTGTGGCCTCAGCACATGCAGAATGTTGATTCTGCTTGTTTGAAGGTCAAAGCAGAGGTTTAGTGCACTAATAATTGGGTCAAAATCTGCTGAGTGCTCATTATGTGCTAGACATGGTTTCCGGCCCTGGGGTTACTTACCCCAGTAAGCCAGACAGGTCGACATCTCCGCCGGCGCTGAGTTCCCATCCTGTTAGGGAAGACAGCCAGTGGCCAACGGTGTGGGCAGCAGGTCACAGTGATAAGGCCTGAGAACTATGAAGCAGGGATGGGTCGGCGGGGCAGGGGCCTTACCGTTTTCACCCAGGTAACCAGATGTGCCTGCCTGCACCTGTTGCCTCTCAGCCTCACACGTGCCCCTTATTATTGTCTGTGCAACTGGTCAGGGAGCCTGAATGATTCCTCGGGCCGGATACTGGGTGTGCTCCTATCAGGTGTGTGAATGGGCGGCCAGCCCTGGCTGAGGAGGCAGGAGAGAGACAGGTCATCTCACGTGTGCCCCCAGCAGCCAGGCTGAGGAGGGAGGTGGTCCTGACGCCCCAGCCAGGGGGCAGCCAGTGTGGCAATTCCTGCGTGAGTCCCAGCGGCTGGTCTCCAAGAGCACAGGGCAGGGACAGGTTGTGGGCTCAGGTCCAGCGGGTTAGCAGCTGTGTCTCCCTCTTGTCTCTCCATGCCCCGCCCTTCACTCCTTTGCCTTGTCTGTTCTTACAGTGCCTTTACAACCAATTTCCTCTATTCAGTTTTCTGGATTTGAGCTAGTTAGGGTGGTTTGTTTTCCTGGCTGGATTGTGACTTACAGAAAAGGGTCCATTGGGTGGAGATTTAAACAAGGTCAGGCAGCAAACCATGTGGGTAACTGAGGAAAGAGTGTTCAGGCAGAGGGGAGAGCAAGTGCAAAGGTCCTGAGGAGAGGCCATGCTGGGCAGGTTTGAGTTTGAGTAACAGGAAGGAGGCCAGGATGCAGAGAATGGTGTGAACCTCAGGGAACAGTAATGGAGAGAAGGCCAGAAAGGGTATGAGGGCCAGGCCCTATAGGGCCTTTAAGAATTTTGACTTTTATCTTGAAAGAGGCAGGAAGCCACTGGAAGAATTGGAGTAGAGGAATGATAGGATCTAGCATGACCTAAAAGGGTCACCCTGGTTGCTGAGCTTAGGATAGACTGGGTGGGTGTGATGCAGAGCAGGGAGACCATTTGGGGGGCTGGTGAGTCAGGTAGAGTGGGCGGTGTGGCTTGGATGAAGGTGTATACAGCAGGCACATGGAGCAGTGGGCATACTCTGTGTGTAGTTTAAATTAAAATCCAGTCCAAAGTATTTCCTTTCAGCTAGTACAGGTGCTGTGAGAGAAAGAGAAAGGCGAGAGTGATTGAGGCTTTTTTACCTGAGCATTTGGAAGGTGGAGGTGCTGTTTACCGAGATGAAGAAGACCATGAGCTGTCACATTTGGGAGGGGTATCGGAAGCTCCATTTCACTCATGTTCAATGTAAGTGTTTCTAGGGCATCCAAGTGGAAATGTCGAGTAGTCAGTTACACACGCAAGTCATAGTGCTGGGAGAGCAGTCTTGTCTGGAGGTAGACATTTGGGAGTTATTAGCATATAGATATCATTTAAAGCCATAGACCGGATGACATTTCTAGGGGAAAAAGTGTAGGTAGAAGAGAAATGGGTTTCACTGAGTGAGACCTGTAACCATTCAGTACATAGAGTTTGGAGAGATAAGATAGCAAATAATATGGACAAGGGACAATGATGGGTATTCTGGAAGCCAAGTGAAGATCGCATTCCTTTCACAGTGGCTGAGCAGGCTCAGAGCTGGGGACTTGACTCTGAACACCAGAAAACAGGAAGCTGATGTGAAGTGACTAGTGTGAGAGAAATACAAAGGTACTGAGGGGACCCCGAGTCTCTAAGCCAAGACTAGGGTCCACTTCAGGAGCAGGATCATTTAGCAGAAGACTCTATCAGGCATTTCAGATTATCGTGGCATGGGCCACGTATTTGAGCATGAACATCCCTTGAATGTGGCCAAAGAAGAGATTGCCCTAGTGATTTTTGAGAAACAGTAGTGTAGGAGGTGACTACCTATAAAAGGAGAAATTTCAGAAGTTGGCCTGGTTCCCTTAATCCAGGTCATTAATAGCCAGCTATTGAGTAGAAGGAGCAATATGGTCAGGAAACAAGATGTTGGGTTCGTGTCCTGTGACTTAGTAATTGTGTGAACTTGGGCAAGCTGTCTAATAATTCTGTGCATTCATTAACATTTAAAAAGTGGGGATGATATAATGCTACCTTTGTAGTATTATAGGGTAAAGAAAATGAGTGTTTGTGTGTATGTGTAAGTACAAAGAACTACAATGCCAGATATCATATCCAACATTAAAAATAGCGAACTTTAAGAGTAAAAGTAGTCACATAACACTTCTATTAACCATTTTTGAACACTCTGTATGGCACAGTAATTTGAGAAACCAGCAGTGATGAGATGAGTAAGAAATCTGAATTGGTGTCATGATTTTCGTCTGGGTTTTAATGTTAATCACCATATAGTGCAAAGATGTATTGAGAATGTCTCATTTAGTGGTTAAAGGGGAAATTCTCAAACCATTGCATGAATAGTTCAACCCAGATTTAAACATTTCCTAAATTTAAAAAAGTGAAGTGCAATAAACAGTTCATTCAAGTTTAGAACTCATTTAAATGATTTTATTTCTTAATTTCAAAGGGTCAACCCACACAATTGCTTGTACAAAAAATAGCTGCCATCTGGAAATCGCAACTCCTCCATTCATAGGAGGGAGACAAAATCTTACATATACCCATGGTTCAAGATACAAAATTGAAACCCACAGTTAGTTTGGGGATTACAAATGCAAACTAAAGCAGAATATTTGCTTGTATGAATTCTTCTTTCATGACAGAACTTTTAACCATAACAGTTAGTACAGGTTTTAGAAGTTGCTTATGGATTGTCGGAGAGCTTTCATTATATGTGAGGTCTGACAATTAAGTTCCCTGACTAATTCTGTAGCTACTAAAGGAATTCAAGTTGTAGTTTAAAATATTTCAACAACAACAACAACAACAACAAAGACCCCAGTAAATTTCAACAAATATATAAGAAAAACAAAACCAAACCAAATTCCACTCTTTTAGTGTAGAAGAGGCTGGACCACCTCTGAGCTTATTTAAGAAATCATCATTATTCTTTTACAAGACATTTCAAAATATAAAACTACACACCAGTAACCCTCACAACTGTAGACACAAAAATTCTTAATAAAATTTTATCATTTGGATCTGGCAGCTTTAGAGTATGTCTAATTGGTTATTATCCCCCAAATGCAATATTGCGTGGGATTTCAAAGTTTTAACATTTGAAAATCAATCAATGTAAATCAATGTATTAACTAATCTTAAATAAATTATATCAATAGATAAACAAAAGTCATTTGATAAAATTCAGCACACATTGATAATAAAAACTAAGAGTATAAGGTATTACCACAATATGACAAAAAGCATTGTAAAAAATCTAAATCTGGGGAAGCCAGTATGGCTCAGTGGGTTAAGCGCTCACTTTGCAGCCCTGGGGACCATGGATCAAATCCCGGCCTCAGCCCGTGTGGACCCATATGCTGAACTGGGGAGTCTCCCCAGTTCAGTTCTCACTGGGTGAGACCCTGGCCCAGTTCCTGCCCTGTGCAGCCCCTCGCCCACCTGGGGAATGAAACTGTGTGGAAAAACCAATGATGTGCAACTATGGAGACTGTTCTGGGCCCTCCCCCTTCTCTGTCTCTGTATCTCTCTCTCTCTGTCAAAAACAATAAAAATAACTCTAAAAAAAAAATCTAAATCTAACATAATATTTAAGTTAAAGGCTGAATGCTTTCCAAACAAGGATGTTTACTCTTATATACTTTTTGTGCTTCTAGTTATTATTGTACTAGCCACTGTGAAAGGTAATAATAGACAAATAAAGAATATATTAAAATAAAAGTAATATAATAAACAGATGACATACAGATTGGAAAGAAAGAATTAAAGCTGTCTTCTTTACAAACAAGATTATCTATATGGAATATCCTAAAATCTTTAAAAATTTTAAAAAGAGCTAACAAGTGAACATCTTATGATTTCAAGACAGATAGTAAATATAAAACTTCAATTGCATTGGGATACACTATCAACTAATAGTTAGAAATTAACATTAAATTATATTATTTGTAGTAGCATTACAATTATAAAGTAAGGAAATGTTTAAAAAGTATGTGCAGAGGTTGAACATTAAAAACTACAAAACATTACTAAGAAAATGAAAAAGATCTAAACAAATTGAGATAAATATTCATAAATCAGATTCAATGCTTATGTCTTCCCAAACCATATGTATTGCAGTCATACCATATGCATTGCAACCTACAGATTCATGCAAATCCAATCAAAGTCCTACTGTACTTTTATTATATAAATTGAAAAGCTATTTTTAAAACTTATATGGAAATCAAGGCATTTAGATAGTCTAAAATATTTTGAGAAAGAAGAGCAATGTTAGAATGCTTATTGTACCTGAATTCAAGGTGATGTGTTTCCAGAAGGATAAACATATAAAGTGATGTAACGGAGAGCGGAATCCACAGTGAGACCCGCATCCACATTGTCAATTAATGTGAAACAAAGTAGCCATGGTAAATTAATGAAGAAATGGTAATCTTTTCAAGAAATGGTACTGGACAGTTTCATATCTCTATGCAAAAATTAAGTGAAATGGATCATAGACCTAAAGTTAAGAGTTAAAATTATAAAACCTATGAAAAAAATTTCAGAGACTTTGGATTAGACCAAGATTTCTTAGGATCCAAAAAAATCACATAAAAGCAAATAAAAAAAATAAAAAAAAGGAAATTTTTGATAAATTGAACTACAACAGAATTAAAAACATTTTCTCTTCAAAGACACCATTGAATAAATGGAAAAACACAAATCAGATGCTGTGTGTAAATATTTACAAAATATGTATCTACTAAAGGTCTTATGTTCAGCATATATAATTAAATTTACAACTTAATAAGAATATAAATAATCCAAAGTTTAAAAAATGGACTAGAGTTGTAGGCAGCTTGCAAAATATTAGTGACAGTCATGGTAAGATACTTGTACACTTCCAACAGTGTGACTAAAATTTAAAAAAAATTCTGATACTACTAGGCATTGATGAGGTTGTGGGGAAACTGGACCTCTGATGCTTTGCTGTTGATAATTCAAGATGGTGCAGCCTCTTTGGAAAGCATACAGTTTCTACAAAAGTGAAACCTACGCTTACCCTAGGCCTAGCAAACCCACCCATAGGTATTTGCCCAAGGGTAATGCAATGTTGAATAATGTCTACAAAGCCATTTGTGCCCAAAAGCTCACAGCATCTTTATTCTTTCTAACAACAACGACAACAATAACAACAACAACAACAAAATAAACCAGGAAACAAAAGTCTTTCAGTGGGAGCGGACAAATTATTAATATAAAATAGAATACAATGGACAATGAAAAAAATGAACTTCTTATACCAACAACAACAAAATGGGCGAATCTCCAAAGTATTACGCTAAGTGGAACATTCCAGGAACAAGAGTACAGGTAGTGTATTATTCCATAATGTGAAATGCTATAGAAGATGAAACTAAAGCTATAGAAGACCTGTCAGTGGTTGCCTGGATACAGGGCAAGGGAAATAATTTACTGCAAAGGTTCCTGAGAGCACATGTACACTGCCGGCACAAGTATTTTATATCACAATGAAGGTGGCGTTGACAAGGTTTATATGTCTGTTAAAAGTTGTCAAATTTAAGTTGGTAAATGTTACTTCGTCTCAATTATACCCCAGTAAATCCAATTTTAAAAATGATAAAGGTCCCAACTCTCACAGAGAAGCAAGGACTTGTCAAAAATCTATTAGGATCCAGTAATTAATGGGATTCAGTAGTCAAATTGCTTTAAGAAGTAGCCTGAGTTTGTCAAAACACAGTGCCACATTTCCTTGACACTAGCAGGGGTGGCGAACCTTTTGGCGATTGAGTGCCAAAGTTTATGAAATAAGAGTATACTCACTCGACTCGCGTGCCAACCCATGGAGTGAGATAGAGGTATCGGTTATTTTTATGTCTATAAGAGCATAAACAATAATTTTTTAAATGGTATTCACAGCTCCACATGCCGAAATAATTGCTCCGTGTGCCACTTTGGGCACACGTGCCATAGGTTCGCCACCCCCGCACTAGGGCCAAGCATTATGTGAGAACCTTACAGTGAGAAAGGTAAATATGCACATGTTTTATGCAACATATAATAAAATGTGGAACTGTCTGTATCAGAAAAGCTACCTAAAATCCAAACAACTCAAGTCTGTAATGAAAACCCATTACATAAACTGTTGCATCAATAAGCCCCCCCCCACAATGTTATTTTAAAAGTTAAGAACCCCAATAGTTCAGTTTAACTTGATGTATGAGAGGTAATGTACATATAGACTTGCTTCTTTAAATACTGGCCCTGCCCAAGGGTAATCTTAGGAGGTAAACATCCTGACACGTGTGTGCTTTCAGAAGATGCCATCACATGTGAGGTGTGCTAATTTGTAGGTTACTTTTTAGTTTAAGAGATCATAGTACTTCTTGGAATTAGCAGTTATTGGAACCATCGAGAAGAAATGAGCGTACCTTTGGTTATAATGCAGACAACTCTTCCGTTTCTTTTTCAGGTCTGATTTTCCATAGGTGGTCTTGTACTTCTCAGACCTACAGTGAGAAAGGGGGCAACTTGGGGACCCGTTAATATACAGCAGGTCTGTGATAGAATTTCCTGTGATGCTGGGAAGGCTCATATTCTGCCTGGCAAACATGGTAGCCATTAGCCGTGTGTGGCTGTGGAGGACTGAAAAGTTGCTCGTGCAACTGAAGGAATGAATTTTTAATTTTATTTAATTTTACTTGGTTACAATGAAACTATAGTCACCTATGGGTGGTGACTCCCATGTTGGAAAGCGTTGACCTTTGGCGTCTAACACCATATAATAAATATTGGCATGGGTTATTGTTCCTGTGTGTCTACACAGAGGCTCATATCCTGACGTTGCTCGGGGGGTATAACTGAGACACAATAACATTGACCAACTATCAGTTTTTTTTGAAAGCATCATCGATGGTTAACAGGGCTGGGAAAAAGAAAACTGTGTAATTGTGATACTTCTGCTAGTAATTACTTCTCTGAGGTACAGAAGATCTCTTATTGTCTTTCTTTTTGGTTTCAATTTCTTTTAAGTGAAAAATGAGTGTAGTAGGGGATTACGGGGAAGGTTTTACCACACTGATGATTCTGTTGCTCTTTAAACTAGGATGATCAGGTAGCCCAAAGTGACATTTGGAACATTCTTTATCTCTTCAAGAAAACTCCCTCCTCTCTTAGTCCTCAAACAACAACACAGTAAGAGTCTGTAGTATATGAACAAAATAGAAATTGGTTCTATTGACATTGTTGACCTTGACCCCATTTTGATCACAAATGTTCATTTAGTAGGCAAAATTAATAGGGTTTATATGAGGAATGGTCTGACCTTTCATTTCCATACATTCCCACAATTAATTAACAGATAAAGGGTTTAGAATCCTATTTCACTCTAGACTTTTCACTTTTTCTTGCTGCCTACAAGAAAACAATTCAGAGATGAAATATTAATAAATATTTTAAGTCAGTGAAGTTTAGAAACTTACTTTGAAAGCTCGCTGGCTATTAAGCTTACAAAACCAATGGGAAATATGCTGGATGCAAGCAACGGGTAGCCGACCCAACAGTGGTTTAAAAGCATAAGGATATTTGTTGTTCCCTATGAGAATAAAGAGATGTTCTCTCCAGCGCTGCTTTAGAAGTGTCAGCGAGACCCTGGCTCCGCCATTTGGCTCCTTCATTCTCCTGGATGTGGCTTTTTGTTTTCACTGGTGTTTGGATGGCTCCTGGTGACATGTGAAGGCGGGCAGAAGTGGGGATGGAGGGTAGATGGCTTCTTTACTCATCTGTTTCCCATCAGAAATCAGCAGCAAAGGCAAAACCTTTCATGTGCGCCACTGTTTACATGCAAGTGGCCAGAGCTCTGTCCTGTGATGTGACGGCTGCTAGGTAAAGTGGGAGAGAAAGTGTCTGGCAAACAGGAGTGGAGGAGGTCATAATTTAACCCGTGAGTCCTGCAGACCAGGGAATAGAGTAAGGTAAGGAACCCATTTGGGGCATAATACTTAAGAGCACCCCAAACTTAGTGATCAAGATAAATGACATACTTAAGATTAATGCAGTACTTAAGAGGAGTCAGTATTAATGACAAAGAGATTCAGGATGAATAGACTGTCTGGATTTTGAATAAGGACTGGGTCAGTGCAAGACCTATTGGAGCTCCAATGTCTTTATCTAAAATGTGGAGAGTTGGTTCATCCTGCCTTTTTTTGTTTTTATTTTTTGGGTTTTTTTGCATTAATTTAGACCTCTAAAAATATTGCATTGAAGTATCATTTTGATAGATGAGATTTTGTAGGTGAGCTCCTCACTGCCTTACCCTAGTCCCAGCCTGCTGTTTAACAAAAATGGGGTTCAGTTAGCAAGGCAGAGTTGGGGGGCAGCTAACTTTGTCTCCATAGCTGTGTAATAGTCTCTGGTATTTCTACCCCATGAAGACTCACAAGTGTGTGCTCTTGTATCTGCTCCAGGAAGTCTGTCTTTCCTTTTATTTTGTAAAACTCTGCGTGACAAACAGCCTCTACTCTATCTCCTGTATCTTTCTCAAAATACCCTCTTTGATGGAAAAACTGACCTGACACTCTCTTGACAAGAAAGAGAAAATTTATCCTTCCTAGCAGATTGCTTCCAACCATGAAAAAGAGGAAAAAGCTTTCTCATCTTGATATTTTCTCTTATTTCTCAAATCATTTGAATGATTTGAGATTTTAAAAACTACTCATGAAAACGTTGAGAGAATACACAGGCCTTTGGTGCCTTTTTGTGTCTTTTGAAAAGGACAATGAGAATTTGACTCTGGGAAGGACTATGTTTGCAAAGAACTCATGTCGTAAAATTGTGGAAATTATAATTATGCAGTATGAAGGCTGGCACCAAGGAATTCTCCCTTCCTATGATTTTATTCTCACTCTATGTTTGGTCTGATTAAGTACTAGTTGATGTTGATAAGCTGTTTATTTGAAACCTCTTAAGCTTTTCTTCCCTTCAAGGGGCACAACAAAAGCAAGCCATCTCTCACTGGGAAAGAAAGCTTTAAAATTCTATTAATATCAGGATGTTTTTGTGAATATAAGTAACTCTTCTTCCAATGAAAATTTCATACACGAGAAAATTTCACCTAGACCTGTGAAGCTTGACTAATACAGCTTTGTAGTAGGAATTTCATGCAAGGCTACAAAATAAATTTGTATCAAGGGCCAAATGTATTATTCACACCATTTATAAGATATAAATTCTTCCGTCTCAAAGGTGTCTCTGCACAAAATAGTTCAGTGTCTTCTCTGATTTAATTCAGCTTTTTAAAAGCTCTTGAGGGCAATGTTTGGAATTTAGGAGGGAAAAAGGGAAGAACACATAGAGATAATAAATTTACATAGTTGGTCATTAGAGAAGCCTGCTATGAGGAAATTGAATGCATGCAGCAGTGAACATGAAAGTGGTCATTGTAGTGAACTTTGCACGTGGTTATCATTATGGTTCTTATTGAAGACGCCCCTTCCTCCTGAGCCAAATGTGAGCACCCACTTTTTTTGTGCTGTTTGTTTTGGTTTGTTTTTAGCAACCCCCCAACCCCCACCCCGGGTTTTTAAAAGTAACCAATGAAACACAGTTTCTCTCAGCTGTATCCTGTTTACTTCCACATATCCTATTTTTTCGGGCCACTTGAGATGCCTTTTTATTTTATTTTTTGATTTGGTCATTTCATTGCATGAATTAAAAATTGTTTTTGTTGCAATTGAGCATCTGATCCTTTGCAGGTCTGTATCTCTTGTCTAGAACCATGTGACACTTTTGGGCAAGGGTGTGGGGGCCACGGTTGAATAATATTCTGTCTGTGGTTCATTCAGTAGTTCTCAAGCTCTAGGATTCCACGGCCTCCATACCTCTGTGAAGCTTCAGTTGATACCACCAAGAATTTCACACTCTAAGTGAGAGAAGTTTATCTCCCAAAGGGTGTGTCATTCTATTAGGCTCCCACAACTCTTTCTGTGACTTCAAGCCAAGCACAAACATTTGCTAGTGCTGGAGCTACTTTCTAGCCAATACAACCACGTGACCTAGAACCTCTCTCAGTCCAGCAGTTTGCTTTTGCCCCGTTCTTGCCCTGCTATGTAATTGTGACCCCCTGTCTTCTGCGGGAGGTGGGGCAGCGGCCAGGACTGTGTCTAAGGGCAGATCCAGCCTTCTGCTCTGTTTGTTTTTATCATCTGTGGAATAGTAAAGGGCCCGTGTGTGTGGATGGGACAGCAACCATCTTCAAATGGAGTAAAACAGAAAGGATTAGATCAGCTCTTTGCAATGATTTCCTGTGTGCTATATTTGCTCATTGTAGATTAGAAGGATTTATGTCTTTTATAGTCTGAGACCAAACTCCTCTGGTCTCATAACCACACAAACAAAGCACTTACCGGAGAACTGAACACGATAAGATCTCATGAAAAGTTCTGCTCTAATGAAATGGTCTGTAGAGGAGTCCTGGGATCTTGAAATCTTTTTTTTTTTTTTTTTAAAGATTTATTTTATTGTTTTTGAGAGAAGTAGAGAGAGTGGGTGTGGGGGGTAGGGCCCAGAGCAGTCCCCATAGTTGTACACCATTAGTTGTGACATGGTTTCATTCCACACAGATAGATGTGGGGCTGCGCAGGGTGGGAACCGTCACTGCTGAGCAATTTGGTGATTGTCATGTGCGCCCCAGTTCAACACATGGGTTTGCATGGGCCGGGGATGGGAATCGAACCCCAGACCTCATGATTACAAGGCCAGCACTCAACCTACTGAGCTATCCTGGCCTCCCTCTGCGGGGGTCTTCAGTTAGTGGCTCTTTCTAACCATATGAAAACTAATAAAAACTTAAAACTAACAAACAAGAAAAGGAACACATTCACAAATACTATGCCTAGATGGTTAGGCCATCACTGACAAATGCTGCCCCGACGCCCAGGGGCCTGGTGAGCTGCTCCAGGGTTTCGGACTGGTCACTGTTTCTCCTCTAAGCATTTTCCAATGGTTTTGCACAGAAAAATGAAGATTTGAGTTGGAGACTGAAGAGTTTCTGCTTTAATCTCAGTAACACTGAAGTTGTCTGGCATTTGGTATTTATCTAGTATGGAGGCCTAGTAACGGGATTAGATGTGTGTGGGCTGGATCCCAAAACCCTGGGGTGAGTAGATTAACTGTGTGTTCACTTGGGTTTTTATGTTTTCTTTTGGGGGGGATATAATTAGCAGTTATATTAGATTTACTTTAGTAGTTTAAATTCTATTTCTATTTTACAAATAGAAAATAGAACATAGGGATTTCATATTCTTTACCTCTTCCCTGAAGATTTGAAATGTTAATATTTATCAACATGAGAATGTCGGGAGAACACTGAACTAATTCCCTGTTCATTGGAGGCCATCATCCCCGTTACAGAGGACTGATGTGAGAGTATAAGGAAGACAGTGCTTACAAAAGATGCCCAGCAAAACAGCGGATGGGGTTGGTGGAAGAAAGCCCTTACCCTCACGTCATGGCATTAAAATAATACAGAGCTGTCCTGAAAGCAAGAAAAAGAGAGGCTCAGGGCACAGAGATGAAAAAGAGGAGTCAAATCTGGAATCCTCAATAGAAATCGAAGTTCAAAGGCCTTACTAGGATTTTACAACATGCGTAGGGGTGGGTGGTGGGGATACTTGATACAGGGAGAGCAGAAGCGCAATGGTTTGTATAAAACTACAAGCCACGATGAGACGTCCTACGTGAGCTGTGGGAATCCAAGAGAACCGCATAGTCCCCCCAGAGAGGGAAGGAAGCTGGCTCAAAGAAGGTGGAAGAGGACTCATGAAGGAAAAAGTGGAATATTCCGCCTGCTCTGTGGGTTCCCATGGGGGACTCAAACATATATTTCCTTGCAAGAGTGTAGCCCGATGCTAAGACATTGACCACTGACTCACAAACAGCGAATGTTAGACTTGGAGAGGGTCCTCTAGCCTTCCACACTCATCGTGCCTAGATTGTGGGCTCTTGTGGGAGTAGCTTTTAATGACGAGGAGCTCAGAGTTCCAGAATAGACACTATTGGCTTGATGGGTGACGCTACGTAGGAGTCAGCACATGCCATTAGTGCAGAACTGATGCCCCCCCCAACCTGCCCCCGGCCCTTATAATAGACTGACCCCTAACAGATTTTTAACTGTGTAAGAGATACACACGTGGAATCTCCATGGCCAGGACAAGAGACCATGGCCTAGATGTGTCAGAATGCTCGTACATGTAGTGTAAAGACAGATGAGTTGGAAAAAGAAATCTGAGGAAAGCTGTGAGAATGTAGTACGTAGGAATAGATTAATCCATACTGAATCCACAGTAAGGAATTCATTTTAAGTATTTATGAGAACTCATATAAGAAACAGGACTTAGTCTTACATCACCAAAAATAGAGGTCACGTTGGCCTAATTTTCATCATTTGCCTGCCTTACTCTCTAAAAAGAGCCATTTGTCTCTTATTTTCAATGAGAAAAGTATGTGATCCTACATAGCCTTGGGTTTTCAGAGGGTGAGGTTTCTGTTTTATTTATTAATGTCCCCCAAACAAAGACTTCATGGATGTTGGTGGAGAGGATGGCTTCCTATTTAACTCTCTGATTTTCAAGAACTCTCTCTCCAATAGGATGAAGAAAATAGAAAATAAGGCATCTAAAAGATAAATCATCGACCAAGAGAGAGAATTACAAAATAAAAAATATTTGTTTGTGGTTCTTGCTCTCTCTTCTTTTAATTCTTAGAATTCTAGTTTTCTTGCATGAATAATGCGCAGAATATTATCTGCCTTCAAGGCTTTCTCAAAGATTCAGGCGTGTACGAGGGCTGTCCAGGAAGTATCTAGCCATGCAGCCGTTCTCGCTATATTGACAATGGCTGGATTTTTTTCCCCCAGAGAACCCTCATATATATAAAATAGCCACTATGTTGCTTGGCTCAGTTCTTAGAATATTGCAAAAAATCAATACATACCAATACTGGTGTTACCGTTTTCATTGCCGTTTTATTGTTTTCACTGCCATTTTATTGTTCTCATTGCTATCTAAAATAAAATTCCTCAAGCGTGTGTACTAAGCTTCATTACTTTTGGTAGCTATTGTCTTGTTATAAAAAAGCAAGGTATATGATGTAATGAAAAGTGTATTTGTTTGGGGGAATACTGTTGAGATAGTTCTTTCCTGGGTCTCTCTGTCTTTCTCTCTCTTAATCAAGCCTCTCTTTACCATTGCCCTTATTTTCTTAATATTTGTATTTTGAAAACACTGTCACAGATCTTTAGGTGTTTAAAACATTGTTTCTTTTGAAATATATTCAATCTGTCAGTTTTCTTAAGATCTTACTGGCTGAACTCTATCAGGGTCACTAACAGAATCAAAAGCCCACCCCTGTGGGTGGCGCTGTAGACGTCATCTCGTGTGTGTGCCCGTACTCAGTGCTGACTTCCGATTGATGTCCACACAGTACAGATGAGATTTGATGACCCACTACGGAGCTGAATGGTGGTTCATCAGTGACTAGGTCGCTGAACTGCCCAAAGGGGCTCAAAGACAGTTGCTGACAGATGATGTCACAGTTGAAATTCTTGTTTATCTTGAATTTAAGAACTAAACAAAAACAATCTCTCATTATCCTCCTATAAAACGACGACAACAGCAATCCTAAAGCCTGTTATTACGACCTTAGGAGAATCAGTGACAAAGCGTTTCAAAGGAATGGTTGTCAGACCATTGATTTCAGTCTTGGATCCCAGGTCATTCTGCCTCCTCCACCCATGTGGTTCTGATGAAACTGGATGGACTTTTTGCCCTCGAAGGGTAACTTGTCCCATGTTTTCGGTTGATTTTTTCTTTACCCTTAAGAAAATGGCTCTTTGGGTTATGTTAATGTGGGTACTTCACTGCTGAATGGGCCAGCATGAGGTGTGAAACATAAGGGCAGGGTAGGTTGGATTGATGAAAGCTTGAACGTTTTAAAGGAAGAAGTCGGAGAATAGTTCTCACAGGCATAAAAGCTGCAGATTCCATGGAAGCCAAGCCCGGCACTGACTCGGCTCCCAGGTAACCTGCTGGGAATTCCTGCCCTGGCCCGTGAGTTAAAACGGGGGCCGCCTGGATGAAAACCGCGTTGCTGATCACGACAGGTTATGAGAAAAGCATGATGTAGCCAGTCGTCTCAGATGCCAGCAAAGCCCCACAGAGTAAAATCACACCCGGACAACAAACACTGCCTGGGTCCCTTGCAGACGAATGCTTTTGGGTCTTCATAAAAGTCTGAAAAGCAGCTGCCTCTCCAGCCTAGTGTATGGAACCCAGGACACAGACTGAGAGAAGTAGAGTAACCTGCCCACGAGCCAGGGAGCATTTGGAGCAGAGCAGTGACTGGTACCCTGGCCTATTGGACAGCATGGTGAGGTCCTAGCCCTCGGCTGTGGTGGGAGGAGCTTGCACGTACCATCTGTGGGTGTGTGGCTTGGGTGCTGTGCTGGGAACCTGGAGGCCTGGCTGAGAGGAGAAGCGTGCTGCACCCCCTGTCCTCGGGTTACCAGAAGCTTCCCAGAGCCCCACTGGCAGCGAGACTTACAAGAGAGCTCAGCCTGTGCTTTGCTCCTTGAAGCAGAGCGTTCTGAGGTGCTGGTGTTTCATTGTGCTGCCTCAGTGCCCCACGTTAGAGACCTTGTCTCTAGAGTCCAGGTGCATTCATGCTACGGTGGCCTCGGCGAAATGGCCCACCCAGCATCTGAGATTTCTCTTGCTTCCCAGGCTACCGCTCTTAGCCGAGTGGGCACGTTAAGGACGGAGTTCGTTCGGTTCCCTTTTTGCTTCACATCTGTGCATTGAGTTCTCATTGCACCCACCTCGTTCCTTCACTGCGTCCTTCTTTGTTAGTGAGCGCGTGCCGTGTTTGTGTCAGGCACTGTGGATATCAGATGTGGGGAGACGGGTGCACATGGCACGCTGGTCATGGGGTCTGATGGGGCAAAGCTTGTGCAATGCATGCGCACAGTGGGGCCCTTCCTCTTGTCCGGGGAGCCCCCCAGAAGCTTTCTGGAGGGGGAGCTGTCGTCGCGGCTGGTATCTGAAGAATGGGTAACAGAGCTCCGGGTGCGATCCAAGGAGGTGAGGGGAGCTCCGCATAGGTCTGGGACCCAGATCCTGACGCAGTTGGAACCCGTAGCGCATGTTGAACAGCAGGGGGTGGGGTTAGAGATAAGAGGGACCAGATCGGTGCGGTTTTGCTGAGGTTTCACCTAAGGATGCTGATGTGAGGTCACGGACAGGGGACCCTGGAGACCAAGGCATCGAGCCAAACTGTTGCATCACCTGGTGAGCAGTGGTGCGGAGGACAGACAGTGGTGGCCTAAACCAAGGTCACGGCTGTGGAGACAGAAGGAAGCACCGTAGAGAAGAGCAGAGAGGGTGTCACTGCGTTGTGTCCCAGACTGACCACGGCCGTCAGTCCAGGAAACTGAAACCCGACAGTCCCCTGTGTTGTAGTTGACGGTCAGAACTGGCAAAGGCATTCTTAGACTTCCTGTCCAGGTAGTGTTAGTTACACAGCCTTCTGTACATCGTCACCAGTATTATCCTATGTGACGTGGCGATGAGTAATGTCACCTCATGGTACCATGGAAGATCCAAGTGCTCCCTTATCTTTTTACCGGGCACCAGAGCGTCCTCTGTGTGTCACCTTTAGGATCAGCGACTCACACAGAGAGGAGAGGTGCTCAGCTGTGGCTGCCCTTCTTGACATCACCCATAAGTGGTGGCTTCCTGGGTGACAGTTCCGCCTACCCTCTCATCATCCTAATCCTTTTAACATCTCCACGTTTGAAAAGAAGCTTATTTTTATCCTCTGGTGTTTATAAAGATCTTCTCAGGCCCTCCTGTCCTCCCGCATCTTTAATGCATCTTTATGTTGTGGTGTTTGTGTTTGGGGAAGAACAAAAATAGCTATGTTTATCACGGGTGGGCAAAAACAGAACTAATGCAAGCTGGCTTCAGTGCTTGGTGAGTCCCGTTCGTGCAAACAGTCCCCGCTAATGACAGCCCTTCCAGAAGGCCAGTGTCATTACACTGACCACATGGACTGGACTTGACTTTCCATTCTCTGCTTAGGAAAATATAGTGTGTGTGTGTGGCCGTTTCCCCTTATGTATGCCCGCCAGGATCACACATCCTTCAGTGGGCACAAGCCAGCGTTTGCCTCTTCCTCAGGCGTGCTGTGGTCTCTGTGCGGCATTCAATGGAATAGGGCTAGTCCTTCAAAAATAGAATTATAATTACGAAAAGCCAGTGAAAAGGAGGGTGAGCAGTGAAATGAAATGAGATTTTTTATGGCTTGTCGACACTTCTAATTAATGAGACGGGGCTTGGGCCACACATGTGACCGTTCGGCAGGAATCAGACAAAGCCCTGGGTGAATGGACCCCGGAAGGGGAATGATTTTCAGAACAAAAGGGCGCTCAGCGTCTTGACAGCTTCAGCCTCCTTGCTGAGGGCTTTTTCTTGAAGTCAGGCTCATAGCTGTGATCTGGGGGCCACTCGGGGGTCATGCCATTGGGTGCGTGAAAGCCACGTTGGAGAAGGCAAAGCAACAACTGTGTGGCTGGTCCACAACTCCTGTATCTGAGACAGTGACGCACCATCTTGCTCATAGCAGCAAGTTGCTTTTCATGACCAAGTTAATTTGTGGGCCCGATCCTTTGCTGTTCATCCTACACAGTGACTTTCCTTTGACTACAAGTTGCAAACAGAGAGACTGAGACAAGAGCGTGCTGACTTAAGCCTGATACCATCCAACTGCACAACTTGCTTGAGCACCAACCAGGTTCCTGGGGCTATAGAAATTGTTTTTGTCTGATTAAGCACAGGTCCCTTTGAACTCCGTGGGGGTTCTTTTCCACAGACACTTTTCTTGTAACTGTGTGCAGTCTTCTTTTTTTTTTTTTTGTCTGATTTTTGGCATCCAAAGAGTACACATCGGCCTACCCCACATCTTTCATCCTTTTGCTAAAGCATAAAAAATTGTCATTACTATAACATCTGTTACATGCCTACCCTGAGGCACGGACAGGCAGAGCTCAACTTTCTGCACACACACGGGCCCACACATGTGTGTACACACACACACGCTCGTGCACATAAAATGAGTGGGCAGGAAGGCAGAAGCAAATCAGAACAGATATCTAGTAACTGCTTCACAAGCATTGTTAGTTACCCGTGTGATTGCACCAGCAGAACCTCTGTCTTTCAGGGGAGACCACAGAGTGGAATGCATCCTCAGTGAGGCTGGGACTCCACTGGGGGGCTACAGGTTGTCATTTCTGGGGAGAGAATTGGGGCAAGGGGTGAGGTTAGAATTTATATTTATGGCACTGGAAACAGCATTCCGTTGGGAGACACTTAAAAAGCACAGATGCAGATAAATGGCTCAGGATTGGGGTTAAATGGTCAAATTAACTCTAAGATCAATACCGTCATGGCTATTAGCTCTGAAATTCTGCAGTCAACTCTAGGAGTTGCAGATGACTAGCGGAGAATAGCATGGTCCTCCTGAGAAAGAGGATGGAATTTGCTCGTTCATTCTTGCTTGACTTTATTTGTTCCTTTGCTCAGCGTTCTACAGACTTTTTGCTGACTTGCAGTGTAGGGGGGCCCATTTTCTTTCTGTCTTAACCTGCTTTCTTTAGTATCCCAATTTGAACTGTATTTAAATACTACCACGGTGTTAATAGCAGTCACACTTTTATTTCCAGTTCAGCCACCCCTGAGCCCCAGAACTGTCCTGAATGGAATATTGGGGTTTCCCATGGAGGTTCAGGAAGGGCGTCCATGAAAGAATGTTTGTGTTCTTCTTCAAACCCCCCAACCGATTTCTCTCTTAATCTTTCCTATCTCAGAAATGGCTTCAGAGATTGAGTTGCTTTAGTGGAGAACTTTGGCAGCATCCAGCGCCCGGGCTAGTTTGTCTTGATTGGCCCGTTCTATCAGCTTTCACTGAAATGCTGGCGACCGGAGATCTGTTTAGGTTGCGATAAGGCTGAATGTTTATATATAGAGTATATTTACTGTGTGAATATTTATTATTTACCGCCATTTGTACAATGTATTATTTTAGAAATGCTTTATATTCAGTCAGTTGTCTGTGATTCTTGTTCCAGTGCAGAAAAAGATGTTTCTTTACCCGTAAACGTGAAAATGTCCTCTAAATGGGGAGAAATTATAGTAAAGGAAAACAAAAAAGGAATAACCATTTTAAAATGGAAAGACAAGCGGGACATCTTACTTATTTAAAATTTATTAATAGAATGTAATTTTTTAAATTTTATATTGTCAGTTAACATATAATACCGTGGCCTGCACAAAAAGTATACTGTCGGTCACCGGTGACTGACGCGGTCCGAACGGAAAGTTCAGTGTCAGTCACTGGTGACTGACATGGCACTTAACGTGTTAATGTCATTTCCTTATTTCTGCAGTTAGGTCCAAGTATTGGGTTCAAGTGCTGCTTGCTGCTTCTAGAAATCAGAGACAAGGTGTGTGGAAAGAAAAGTAGTTTTATTCAAAATGCTGACATTCTGGTGGTTATAATCAACAAGACAAGGGATAACAAGTGCTGGAGACGCTGTGGAGAAAAGGGACCCTCATACACTGCTGGTGGGAATGTACATTGGTACAACCGCTGTGGAAGGCTGTATGGAGATTCCTCAAAAAATTAGGAATGAAATTGCCATATTTCCCAGCAATCCCTCTCCTGGGTATCTACCCAAAAAACCTGAAAAACCTTAATTTGCAAAGATACATGTACCCCAATGTTCATTGCAGCACTGGTGGCCAAGTCGTGGAAACAACTCATGTGCCTTTCAATAAATGACTGGATAAAGAAGATGTGGTACATTTGCACAATGGAATACTACTCAGCGATAAGAAAAGATGAAATACAGCCATTTGTGACAACATGGTTAGACCTTGAAACAATCTTATTTAGTGAAATAAGTCAGACTGAAAGAATCAAGAAATATATGACCTCATTTATAGGTGGAATATAAAACTGAAAGTAACGAAGAAACAAAAACTTATAGGTACTGTCAATAGTTTGGTGGTTACCTGAGGGTAAGGGGGCGTTGGGTGGGAGAGCTGGGGGGAGGGGAGTAGGGAGTGGACACCAGATAAATTTATATGGTGATGGAAGGAGAGCTGATTCTGGGTGGTGAGCACATAAAGCAGTGAATAGACGACGTGATGTAGCATCGTACACCTAGAAACTATGTAATTGTTACCAACCAATGTCACCCTAATAAATTCAACAACAACAATAAGAAGAAATGCTGGCACTCTGGGAAGGCAGTGGGCTTTTGTCTCAGAAGCTACCTTCCGAATCCTGGCAAGGCCGAAAGGTTTTGTAGGCACTCCGGTTGGGGAAGAACAAAGAAAGATGGGAGTGGAGGTTGGTCCTGCAGGCTGGAGGGTTGGTAGTTAAGAAATCACTCTCTGGGCTTGGTTTGCTTTGGGATAATGCTATTTTAGACTCAGAACATGGATTCTGGCACTAGTTGCCTGAGGACTAAGAAATAACTGGGTTAAGGAGGGGCGTGTAGCCTTAAGAAAGGGAACAAAGCAGAATCACTAAACAAAGAGAAAACAAAAACTATGAAGTGATTCAGGCTGTAAGCTCACTAAATGGGTTAACAAAGCAGCCTAAGTGGACTCACGAAGCAGAAACTGAATTGGTGATTTCTTAAGTTTCACTCTGACGCAAACACCTCCTCAGTCTGCCCTTCCCAGTCCTTTTCTCTGGATGGCTGAGGGATAGCCTGATCCCTGCATTCTGTGTCCCCTGTGGTCCGTTCTGGGCACCTCAGCCACAGGAGCCTTTAAAAATGCACAGAGCTCATGCCCCCCTCGCCCCCTACCCACACCTTGGCAAGGAATTGTACCACAGAACAGGGTTCTGCACAAACCACAGCCCACGGGCAAATGGGTTCTGCCTCCAGTTCTTGTGAAATCCTCTTATCGGAACTCGGCACACCCACTCGTTCCCATCTGCCAGAGTGACAAGAGCAGAGTGAAGTTGTGACAGAGACCACATGGCCTGCACGTTTTCCAGTGCCTCCCACTGAGTAACATCGAAAGGCTTTCATCTTGACCAGCAAGGCTGAAGGTGAGCTGGGCCCGCCTGCCTCTCGGCTCTCCTGGCCTCTCCCACACACCAGCCTTGTTTCTGAACCCCCCCAGTTCATCCCCACTCCGGGCCTCTCCCCAGACAGCTCTCTCCCCTGGAATGCCAGTCTCCCAGCATGGCTTCTTCTTATCACCCAGGTCTCAGCTCAAAGTCACCTCAGCAGATCGGGCTTCCTTGGGAACTCTTAACGTCACTCCAAGCCACACTCTCACAAGTTGTCTTGATGTATCTACATCATGGCACTTATTACTCATTCTATTGACTCTGTCCTCACTAGAGTGTGCATCTGATGAGAGGAAGGACTTTCTGAGCTTATTTTCCTGCAGTGCCTCTAGTTCCAAGCACAGAGTCATTAAGGGTGTTATCTGCATGAAGGCCATTGTGCACCTGGTGGTGGGTGGCCCAGGGAGAATACATTAATGGGAACAAGCAAGTGCTTAGAGGTGACCGTGATGAAGGCTGTGACAATTGGGCCCAGAGTGGGAAGGGTCTCTGAAGTCATGGGGGAGACATCGGGAAGTGAGTACATGAACTTGTCAAGAACAGTTGAAAGCAAGAATAGAACTGTGACCGTGTCCCCGAACCCACAGTTCTCTGTAAGAAATGCATAATTGTAGTGTTAGGTGTGCGCACACAGAGGCGAGCCTGCTGCTGGAGGTGGCCGCAGCTGTTAGACGACCAGGTCAGGCTCCTACCTGAAGCTGAAAACAACTGCAGCTTCATCAAAATAATCCCAAGTGGGTAAAACCAAAGGAAAGGCGGCACTTACTTTCCATACCTCCTATGACCAGCTCCCACTGGTGAGCCTGTCTCTGCCGATGTTGGCGATTGGAAGGTGTGGAAGGTGTGGAGTACAGAGCTGTCTCGGGGATGCCCGGCCAGGGCGGAAGTGGACGCTGCTGGAGAGAGACCCTCAGGCCATGAATGGCAGCTTTTGTTTTACATTTAAAACATATGCTTTTTTTTAGTCTAACATCTTGAGTGTGTGACTTGGGGCTACTGGTACCTAAGGAAGCCTGCAAGTGAGGCGTGCCCGTTTCATGAAACCGTAGATAACATCAGCTAATAGGCTGTGCTAGGAATTCCTGAAGGTTTGCTTTTTCTCTGGGAGGAAATGGAAGCATAGTCATTTGAGATTTCAAGATGATTTTGTGTGACCATGCAGAGAACACTCAACCTTTGTCCATGAGTTGGGCCCTGACTTCTGTGCACCTTTTTGTTTTAGTTGAAAGATACTTGGCTGTGCAAAACGAATGGAGTAAAATATTCTGGAAATGCCATTACTTATTGATGTCGTGTGATATATAGTAAATGACATATGGTGAGGGGTCAGGGGCTCTGTCTAGACTAGACCGTGTTGCCATCTGGCTGGGGGACTTTCAGTAAGTCCCTTTGCTCTTCTGGACTCCAGATTGCTCATTGATAAACTGATGCTTTTCAGTGGATGTGTCCAAAGTTTCCTTCTTTTTTTTTTTAAAGATTTATTTTATTGTTTTTTTTTATATCTTTTTATATTTATAGAGAGTAATTATTTTATCTTCAGTGCATATTTATTTTTATTTTACTTTTGACAGAGAGAGAGAGAGACAGAGACAGCTAGAGAACCGAACTGTGGGAACTCCCCAGTTCAGCATGTGGGTCCTGCCTGGGCCGGAGCCGGGATTCGATCCTCGGTCCTCGGGGCCTCAAAGCGAGCGCTCAACCCGCTGAGCCGTCCCGGCTTTCCCCAAAGTTTCCTTCTTACTTTAAGATTGTGTACTATTTTTTTTGTCTCTGTTACTAAAGAATTATAGTTAGTATGTTTAATAATCTACTAATACAGTAGACCCTCCCTTAACCGGCACCCATGGGGATTGGTAGATGCTGGATAAACGTAAGTAGACACTCCAGTATCTGGAACTCAAACAATTTTTGCTGGTTGCTTGAGTTCCAGTTAACGGAGAATCTACTGTACATACTTGGTGAGCTCTTATGATAGTCTAGAGCAGTGGTTGGCACACTATTTTTTGCTATGAAGGGCCAGAGAGTAAATATTTTAGGCCTTGGAAGTTAGACAAACTATAGTAATCTATGCCAGTGTAACACAAATGCAGCCACAGATTACACATAAACAACTGGGTGGTGCTACGCTCCTGAAAATGTTATTCACAAAAAGCTTATGATGGGCTGAATTTGGATCAGGGACCATGATCATTCACCGATCCTTATTCTAGAAACTAGACACTAAAAATTAGACTCCATAAATATTAATGATGACTTATTTTAATAAATTCACAACATTACCTGGATATAAACTCGTTTGCATGTAAAACACTCAGAAGAATGCTAGAATATAGTTTATAGGTGCTACTGAGACATAATCACCAATCCAGGCGTATTCCATAGGCAATGGTTAGTGGACCACCAGGGCAGGAGAATGGCTGGTGCGGGTCGTTAAGGAAGGATGCAGCTAGATTCTGGGCTGCATTGGGCCTGGTAGCTTTCAACATTCTATTTGTTGCCTGTTCATGCAAGGCCTGTTGTACATGTTAGAACACAGATATTAACAAACTCACATGCTACTCTCACATGGGTCCCTGCCTGTCATGTTTGCTTGAGAGCAGGTGGAGCACGAGTGAAAGCCATTCAGAAAGGATGGAATCGTGTTAGCAATGTAGGAGGTGAGGGTGAGTTCAGTGAAGAGCAGGTTGTGGCGTGACTCAGGTGTTTATGTTGGGGCACAGCAGAGGCAAGTGGGAGCAGTTGAGTGTGAGAGGGAGTGGGCACAGGCAGTGTTTCGTGGCCCATGGAAACCTATGGGCAGGGAATGCCAGTGCAGGCAGAGGCCAGCTTTGCTGCTTGAGACCAGATTGCCTGCAACAGGTGTCTGGTGCCGCCATGTGTCGGGCAGTTCACAGGGACGCCATTGTCAACTAAGAATGTGCCTTCATCTGTGTGTGTGAATTCCACAGAACTGCGGCCCTTAATACTCTGGGTCTGACTTTTCTTCTCTCCAGCCCTCCTAAAAGATTTATCCAAAGCAGATTGCACTGTGCCTGTCCTCATTGAATATTAGTGTCAATTATTCAGTAGAGCCATGAATAAGAATAGAATGTCTGCTCACTTCTGTTAATCTGCTCGCATCTAATTGGTTTCTGTGGAAGACTTAAGGGTAAAAATTCTTAAGTGGAGGAATCCCTTATGCTGGTTTGGAAGGAGAGATGGGTGACTGGGGGCTATAAAATGCATAAAAACACAATGAAATGTACTGCCACATTTTTCCGTGTAAAAGACAATACTTTTTTTTTTAAGATTTATTTTTATTGTTTTTGACAGACAGAGAGAGAGACAGAGAGACAGAGAGATACAGAGACAGAGAGAAGGGGGAGGACCCAGAACTGTCTCCATAATTGCACATCATTGGTTTTTTTCCACATAGTTTCATTCCACAGGCAGGCGCAGGGCTGCACAGGGCAGGAACTGGGGCGGGGTCTCACCCCGGTAAAAATCAAACTGGGGGCACTCCCCAGTTCAGCATATGGGTCCGCACGGGCTGGGGCCGGGATTCGATCCTCGGTCCCTGGGGCTGCAAAGTGAGCGCTTAACCCACTAAGCCATCCCGGCTTCCCAAAAGACGATACTTTTGTCTATAATTGTTAGACCAAAAATTGGGGGTTGTCTTATACATGGACGTAGCCCGTGTATTAATTTCTTAATGCTGGTTTAGAAAAATAGGGGTCATCTTATATATGGTAGCATCTTACACACAGAAACATATGGTAATTGTATTTATGAAGGGCATTTACCTGTTTTTAGCCATGTGTCTGTCCATTGCAAGTCATCTAAAGAATTTGGCGAGCTTTATCCTAGCTAAGAATTGCACCTTGGGATAAGCTTCAGAGTGGCCACCTAAGAGATTCTGAGGCTGTTCAAGGGAACTGAGGACTCTTTCTCAGATGAACAGATTAAATCATCCTCTGATAAAGTGAGGTTGATTCTTCTATATTTCTGACTCATCCACACCAATGTATCTGTATTTGAATAGCTTCCAGGAATGTTTGTATGGGTTTTACTATTTTATTTGATGATTATCATCACAAGCGGGTAACCTCTGAGTTACAGGGTCTCCCAACACCTCTCCCCCCCCCCCCCATTAGATGATTTCACTAGAAAGCCTCATATAACTCAGAAAAGTTGTCACATTCATAGGTACAGTTTATTACAGAAAAAGGATACCAATTCCAATTAGCAAATGTAAAAGGCACCTAGAACAAAGTCCAGGAGAGACCAGGTGCTAGCTTCTATTTGTTCTTTCCCAGAGGAATCATCTAGACAGCACCAGTTCTCTTAGAGATGATGTATGCCATGGAATGTGTGGAATATTGCCAGCCAGAGTCTCTCTTGAGCCTTGGCATCCCGAGTTTTGTTCTGCTCTGTGTTTTGCTCAGTCAATAGGTGTGGAATGCCCATGTGGCTGGCCTTAGTTATTCAGTCTCTAGTCCTTATAGAGGTCAAATTGATAGCGCCCCTGGCCGAGGTCCCCACTATTAGTCACATTGCTAGCCTGGAGGATCTAGTGTGGAGCAAGGCCACCAAGTATACAAAGCACACCCTTCAGGCAGGATGCCCCAGGGTCTTAGAGATGACCTCCTGGGAGGCTATGAGGGATCAGATTTTTCTTCGGAATTTGCAGTGTTTGGACACCCCAGATCTGTTGGGTCAGCTGGTTATTGGACAGTCTGTCACTTGACTATTAGATTTCTGGCATGTTACCATTTCAGTTAGTTTTGAATGTTTGGTCATGGCTTTTCTGCATTTGTCAGAACCTCTACATCCTTACCAGGTAGACTGTGATTTACATGAAATTGGATGTAGTTCTAAGAGGAAGCTAAATTGATGTCAGAAAACAATAAAAATAAATCTTGAAGGAAAAACAGGGGTAGGGGTTATGTAAGGTTGGCTCAGCGGGTTGAATGCTGTCTTGCAGCCCTGGGGTCCGAGGATCATATCCTGGCCCTGACCCATGCAGACCCATATGCTGAACTGGGGTGTGCTTCCCATGTAGGAGCCCCCTGGCCTGGTTCTTGCCCTGCACAGACCTGTGGAGTGAAACTATATGGAAAACGAATGACGTGCAACTGTGGAGACTGCTCTGTGCCCTCCCCCCTTCTCTCTGTCTCACTCTGTCTATCTTTCTATTTCTGTCAAAAACAATAAAGGTAAATCTTTAAATTGATGTCATATTTCTGCCTGGTACTCAGGGTGTTGTCAAAACACAAAATAGGGCCGTCCTGGTGGTGACGTTGTGACACCGGTGAAAACCATGCTTTCTGATTGGAGTGATGGGAGTAGGAATGGGTGTCTTTTGACAACCTCTGTTGAATGCTGCAAGGGAATTAATTTACATATTCTTCTCAGCATGAGAACTATTGAACTATTGTTTTCTCATTTCCCCTCTGTTTTGTAGTTTGTTAAGGAACAAACAAGGCAACTGATGGTGGCCTCCCAGCCCCACAGATAAAAAGTCCTGCATCTGAGATTGGAACCCAAGTTGGTCAAACTCCAAAGACCATGCTGCTTTCATAATGATGGGGCTGATGGAGAATGGTTTTCTTGAAGTCAGTATCTGATTCAGTTGCAGTGTTCGTGGAAGTTGGTTCTGAGAAGACCCAGAGTTCATTTGTTGTAGATTTAATAGATTTAATAGATTTAATAGAACAACGCCTCCATATTACCAAGAAGGCCCTGTTCTGAAGCAGTAGATTCTCAGTTAACCGGCACCCACGGGGATCGGTAGATGCCGGAAAAATCTACCTGGCACTCTTAAGCCACTGATAAAACTCTCAAGCAATTGGTTGCTTGAGAGTTTTGGTAGTTGCTTGAGTTCCGGTGAACTGAGTCTATTGTACCTTAGATATGAACTTGAAATGACCAACTTGGGATGTATTAGAACGTCTCCAAGCTAGGAGTCTTCCTTGCACAACCCTGGCTTGTCTCCTGAGTTCTTGCGTCTCCTCCCCTGAATTTGGAGGGCTGCAGAGGTCCTGGCTTCAATGCGGACATCAGTTTTTCACTAGCAAGGAGACAGAGAAGAAACAGAGTGCCAGTTGTGAGGAAGACGTATTAGCTTCAGGGAATGACTTATTTTCTTAAAGCTGAAGCCTGGCAATTCCTAAATTTGTGACAGAACTAAGTGTGGGAATATTTTAAAACTCAAGGAAGTTCTAAGAACTTCCTGAAACTATCTGCGCAGTCCCTGTAGTTATGGACAAATGTCTTTATGAGTATTTGAATCTGTCACACTTCTGGTCATCGCTGCTTACACAGCACACATGTGGCCGCTCCTGGAATCATCTAAGTGCCTGTTGAGTAGAAAATGTTCATTTTATATTTTTAGTCATATTAACATCATTTGTAATTCTAACATTATAAATCTAAAGGAAATTACTTTTT
>PVKE010004817.1:0-33267 GCA_004027555.1 Craseonycteris thonglongyai
GTGCATTCTTTCCAAAAATCGGGACTTTTTGAAAATGCCACGAGATGCAGGACAAATTGTTAAAAATTGGGACTGTCCCGCCAAAAGTGGGACGTCTGGTCACCTTAATGGCTTCTTTTATCCTGTAACTTGAAGCGCCTTCCCCACCTCTGACTTTGGAAGAGTGTATTTTACTGTCAGCCATGGGCAGCTAGCAAACATGCCACAAGTAGAAGTTTGAAAAGCCTTTGAATGTCTCCACTTTTCTTGCATGACTGAGTTTGGTTGAACATGGATTCCTCTTAGATCCATGGGACCAAGCCGGGATCTGCCTGCTGGAGGCTGAGCGATCAGGTAGAGCTGTGTTATCACAGCCAACATCATGTTGGACCAGTCTACCCTCAAACATATGACAGAATCTCAGCCAAGATCGGCAGAGCTGCCTACCTAAGTCAGCTGACCACGAAAGCCTGAGGGAGCCCAGGCAAGATCCAATGAACTGAGCCTAGATCAGCAACACTTCCTAGATCACCTATCAGTTCATAAGAAATAATGCATGGCTGTCATTTAAAGCTACTAAATTGTGGAATGATTTATTGAATAGCAATAGTAACTGGTAGAGTGTAGAAGATCCATTCAGGCCCCGCAAATGATTAGTTCATGAAGGACCATGTGAAACATTCTGGGATCATTAGATGCTTCCCTTCTGTGTACTACGGTGATGGTCTAGAAACCCAGACATGAAAATCAGGTTCAAACTAGCATCTGTTTCTTTGACCAATATACCAACCCAGACTATAGAGATGGCTAATTAATAAATAACATGATTTTTTCTAAACTATGTTAAAATTGAGGATGCATGCTAAAGTATTTCCCACTGCATTCACAAAGGAGGTCTCCTAAAACAGAGACCCGCCTAATTCAGGCTTAAAATAACACTGCTCAATTTCTGGGAAAGAAGATAAGAATTTGGAGGAGAAAAATATTTAGAATAAAAACTGGTTTTCTTTTTTATAGACATCTATGTCAGCTTGTTCATGATAAGGAAGGCTGAGTAAGACATTACTGTGGTTGAAAGTACAGCAAGAGACAGAACTGGTTTGTAAAGGGAAGAACAGAAAAACATAAGAGAAGATCTTGGGTGAGAGGGATGCTATCACCCAGCTCTGACGCTGTGCTTTGCAGATGATTCAGCTCTGGGTAATAGGGTTGGATGGTTCTGCACCTCCCTGGCCAAGTTTGGGCGTTCTCAGCATTGGAAAATCTAAGCAGTGAGAAAGAACTGTAAGTGCTCTTGAACAGTAGTCCTGCAGCAAAAAACTGTGATGCCGATTGTTCAAGCTGGTAGGCAACATATGACAAGGTATCAGAGTGAGTTACAGAGAGCATACAAGTAGATGTCACTCTTCATTTATTTGTGCAATTCTGTCATAAGACTTATTATAAGCCGTAAGTGTGGCATACTGTTTTCCTTCATCCATCCATTCTCTGAAGCTGAGTATTGAGCCAGATCATGTGATAGACACTGGGGACACAAAAAAATGGAGAAGAATATTGTCCTTATCTTCTAGGAATTTTTAGGCTAAGAAGAAGCGACAGAGACAGAAACTGGTATTGAACATACTTAAAACCATCATGAAGGAGATTTGAGGCACTGAGTTTTTTCCTGTCAAGTTCGGAGTCCTTTGAGGGGCACAGGGAAGAAACATATGGACAGCAAGATGTCAGCTCTATTAGTGAAAGAAATGGGGTTGGAGGATGTGGTCCCACATCTGTCACCCAGAGTTCTCACTAGCAACACTTCTGATCAGAATTGAACTTACCCACCTGGCTTTTGAAATAGTGGGACATAAAGCTTTCTCCACAGAGAGAAGCTCTTACTACCTGGTGGAGAGTAGACCAGAATGCATATATCCTGCAGAGTCAAGCTTTGAGGGGTAGAGGAACAGAGAGGGAGAGAATAACAAGAAGAGATCAAGATAAATTTTCTTAGCCCCTTCTTCCAAACCCAGAAATCTTTTTTCCATGGGAAGGAATGAGTGAGGGATAGAGAGAAAGAAACTACCGGTAGTTGTTTCTTTCCCAGTGATACCTTCTATGAAAAGAGGGAGACATAAAGATGAATGTTCTTCCCCTAAAATTTTGGAATAACACAGGCAAGAAAAAAACCTAACCTATCCTAGACTTGTGGATCAAGAAAGCTGATCTATTCTTTTGGCTTGTGGAGTTGTACAGGTGAGAAAATAGTGTGTTACTGGGTTTAAGCAAAAACAGCCATTAAGAATGATTCACAAAGACGTAATATCTAAGTGGACCTTGCTTGGTCAGTATTTGTAATAGTACAGGGACTTGGCAAGCTCATTCAAGACAGGAAAAAATGTTAGTTCCATACAATCTGATGGGAAAGCCCATGTTCAAGGAGAATGAACTGCCAACTTCAGCAGGTCTGTGGAGAATGTGTAGAGGTGCCGGGGATAAAACAAGAAATGTGCTTGGGGCCAAGTATTGAAACATTTAGGATTCCAGGATACTAAGGTGCAATGTGAGCCCACTTCCTTTCATCTCTCTCACATACCTTCTGGACCTCATGGCAGGACCCCAAGTGAGAGGTAATGTAGTCCTGTGACTAGGTGTCTGGAGAATAGTAAGTATTTAATAAACATTATGAAGCACGAATGTTTCCTTCTACGGTTTAGCATATCTACTGCTAGCATATCTAGCATTGTAATGCAGGGTCTTTGGAGAAGTGTGAAAGGGTTGATACTTGGTTTGGGGTCATCTCTTCACTCTCTCTCCATTTCTATCTCTCAGAATCTCTTTCTCAGTCTTCTCCAACCAACTTTAAATGGAAAGACTCTCATTGAGACTCACAGATGGCAGATAAAGATGTAATATGTCATGTCCCTTACAGAAATTGGTTCATTAACTGATTCCAGTCCTTGGCCTTTCTATAGCATGCCTGCAATCAGGGTGGGACCTATGGGGCAGTCAGAATAAAAATCTTCGCTTGAGAAACCCTTCAAATTACACATGACTGGCACTGGGTTATTCTGTTGAGGTGCATAGTAAGCTTTGTCTGTAATAACCAGTAATGCAGGGATTTTCATGGGGACACAGACAACACTCTCTCTTAATCACCAAAAAGACAAAAAAAGAAAAAGAAAATCTAGTCTTAGAGTTTTAAATTTTCACCCAAAATGAGCATTTTAGTGTTTTTACATTTCTAAACAAGTCCAGTTTCATTACTTCTTCCTTGAGAATAAAATATCACACAGGCTTAGTTTTCTGAAGGTTATCTATAGCTTTGCCTAAAATGGTTCTAATTGGAGAAATGAAATAGTGCTAACTGCAAAGCCTGAATAACATTATAACATTATGCAAAACGAAGGCACTTTAGAAGAATAAAGGAATGATGACAATGCAAATCAGAGCCAGTGAAGGTCAGATGTTTTGCATAAAGTGTCTTGCAATCTAATTCATGCGAACTTAGCCCGAGGAGAGAAGAGTGACTTAGGAAAGCGGTGCTTTGTGAAAGAGCCGGACTGCGGAGCGTGGGATCTGTTTACCAGTGTCAGAGACAGCTGCAAGGATGGGCTGAGGAGCTGGGGATAGGCATAACCAAGCTGAAAAGATAGAACCTTTGTTGAGAAATAAAATATCTCGACCTGGGATTGCACTCCAGCTGGCTTCCCTAACCCTGTGATGCTTGAACGAAATGGGTTTAGGGAAGAGGACTAGACAGTTGTTTACAGTTACTTACAAGCCTCCATGTTCTTATATTCTTTTGTTCTTCGTAGGAAGCAGGTTTTATTTTACTTCATTTATTTATTTTTTTACAATTGTGGTTATTCAGGCTCAGAGAGTTAAAGGCATTGGATGGACAAACTCCATTAGATTCTGAGGTCCAAGGGGAGTCCACTGTTTCATACTGCCTAGAAACTGTGCCTTGAGAAGCTCAAGCCCTTGCATTTCAAGTGAGATTTTATATGTGGTAGCATGATTCTTTAGCTTGCCTTCATAGCATCATATGTCCTCTCTCATCTTATGGCTGCTTTTGTTTCTTCTATATCAGATTCCTTTGCTCTCAGAGAGAGATGCAGCCAATCCTGGGCTATAACTTCCCATCATCTTTCTGGCTCAGTGGAGAGGAGAATACTCACTGAGGGTGTCCAGTGTGATCTACAGCAGGAAGCATTGTGTACAGCTCGAGACCAAGCATCAGACCCAGTCCCTGGCTTGGACCCCTGGTTCCACCATTCACTAACTGTGTGACCTTAGGCAATTCTCCTATAAAATGAGGTGATATTATGCAAATACCCAGCTCAAAGGGTAGTGTGAAGAAGAAAATAATCAGCCATTTAAAGTCCTTAGCATAGCAAATTGCATCATAGTAAAGGATCTATAAATGTGAGCTCTGTTATATTTACAAAAGCTCCTAACACCAGACTGGCACCCTCAAATCTAGGACTGGATTCCATTCTCCAATCATGACCAGAGCCAAGAACGAGTTTCCACTTTTCCTTTAAGAAAAAAAAAATTCTATATGTGGACAGTCTTGCGTGGACTAGCCTGATTATTAAAACCTGTTAAAGCAGCTAATCATACAGAATTTCAGGCCCATCTTCAAACTGTAACCCAGGATGCACAAGAAAATGTAAGGTTTCACAAAGGGATAGCATCTGTGCTCCACCTGGATTCCACCCCAACTGGGATGGAGAAATTATACATAAATGATTCTAACGTAATATGGTAGCTCAAGGGCACCGATCAGGAATGATCACTGCACCACAATTTTAACAGACATACCTTATTCCTGATAAGGCAGAGCCACCAAAGTCAACTCTTCACCCAAAGGTTCCCTTCAGGCCCTGGGTATAAATGCACATAAAGAAAGCTCACTTGGCTACTTAGACGTGGTTGTGACAAATGACCAGGAAAACTGGAAGACCTTCCTGACCCTAGAACGTAGGACTCTTTTTGTATAATTTACAGAGATAAATAATTCACAGAGTAATAGAGGAGAGAGCAGAAGTCTTGCCAGAAGAACTCTGAGGTCCATGGGAATTCAGTAAAGAAAGAGCCCGTATGTTAGAGGGCGAGGAGGTCTTTGGTTGCTGACAGAGTTGGGATCAGATCAGTGCCCCACTATGGAAAAGTTCCCATGAGATAAGTAAGGAATGTTAACCATTTGGTAGGATTGTTGTGAGAATTATCAATAACATTTCAAATTTAACTTAATGTCTGGCTTAGAGTGAACATTCCATTGATGTAGTGATAATTCCTATGGAATAAAGTCTTCAAAGATGCGCTCTTGGAAGTGGCCATTCAGAAGGACATAAGCCAAGCCTTAAAGAATGAGAAGATTTTATGTTCTGTATGAATTAAAGGCAGAGGGGGAGAAGACAGTAGGAACAAGGCACTGAAGGTGGAGAATGATCATGGAATGGGACAGGGATATTTGTATTTGCTTCATAGCCACTTCCATCTTCTTCCTCAGTAAGAGCAGCCTCTGCAACATACAGAGTTCCAGGCAGCAGGTCATGGTTTGTTGAATTCAGTCTTGAACACATTTTCCCCTTTAGCAAAAGGCAATTTTGTTGCATCCCTTCAGCGAAGGAAGATGATGAAATCCCATTTGGGCCAATGAGAACTAAGTAGAAATCGGCTGGGAGGCTAAGACATTTTCTTTCCATATAAAAGGCACAGATTACTTCTTTCCTCTTTCTTTTTGCCTTTCTTACCATCCTGGCTTTTAGAACCATGGGATTCATTTTATAACCATTAGACAATGGCAGTGAGAACGAAAGGGCATTTTACTAAGGATAGTGAAGTTGATAGACAGGTAGAAGAAATGGGTATTCCTGATAGGTATCCTTGAGCTGCCATACTAGTTGAGGGTTATTTATCTATACATTTCTTGACATATGATAAAAAAATAGTTGTTTAAGCCATTGTAAAATCATTTTTTTCTTATTTTTACCCCCAAAGCATTCTTAACTACTGAATACACACACACACACACTCACACACACACACACTAAAGCACGTAGAAATATTACTTTTTTTCCTCTCTAAAAAAAATACGACCTGATTAATCCTTTTTATATAGTTGCACTCACAGATCTAAGAGAAGAAAGATCCAAAAGGAGCCGTTTCTTGGTAGAGAAATAGATAAGATGAAAAGGAGAACTTGATCACCTAGAGGCTTTCCTTCCAGTAAATCCTTCTTAAGTATTTCCATTTATAGCATAAACATTTTCTGCAGCTTTTAGGAAAGGCCACCCGGAGCCCAGCCAGGCTGGAATGACCATTACCTGCTTGAGACAAATGATTCATCCCCTTTCTGGAAATCACAACCATAAAACTTCAAGAAGAGAGCCAGTTCATTGTTTCTGTCCAATGTGACACATTTCCAGCAGTTTGGTCTTGTCTTCACCAAAGGAGAAGAGTCAAACTCCTCTTCTTGAAGCCTAAGCGAGCTTGAGCATTCTGAGGGGGTCTAAGTCACATTTTCTAGGGGCAGATGGTTTCTTTGTCACTTTAGGCATAAGCTGTTATACACAATCACCATTGTGCATGGCTATTAGTGCAAAATTAGACTCTATCAAGTTTCAAAGAATATCAGGGTAGGAATCATAAAATTGTATATTTATATGAAACTACCAGGTGTTTGGTGTAACACACTGCTCATTGTTGCTGATAAATAAAAACTGATGATACCTATGCATTTATCCTAAGTTCCTGTTTCGTTTAACCAAGGGCAGGCTATGTAAGGGAGGCAGGCATGACCCCAAGCTGCTCACCTTGTCTGGCTTTCACACAGGAGCCTTGGATAGTTGTCAGGGTTAGAAGCTGAAGGTATCAGTCACCCTCTTCCCAGCTAGGGCGCTACCACCTTGAGAAAGCATTTTGGAGAATGTGCAAGTGAGGGGAGGGCTTCACGCACTACCACCATAGGGGAAGGCCTCACCTTTACCAACGTGGGCATTTGGGTTTAAGGGAGTGTTTGCAAGGTTCAGATTCTCCTGGATGAGGAACTGAACTCAGTGTTAGGAAGGCCACATTCTTATGGGGAGAATGCAGACTGAACACCTAGGTATCTTTCCAAAATCACATAACTGCATCCAGCTCTACGGTGGTTCAGAAAGCTTGTTTCCTCTCACCTGCCCCTGCCCACCCCACTCCACTACTCCGTTTTGGTCATATTCTTTCTGGGTGATTTCAGCATGAAGTTTGGCCCAGGAACACAAATCTGTGTTCCTACTCATTTCCACTGCACTGGTGGAGAAAAGACTTGGGGGCAGGAGCTGTTAGGAATATTGACAGGGGGAGGGCGTTCCTGTTGGTGGGAAGTTTTTGCAGTGAGTAAATATTCATGCATTAGTTGCTGTGTGCATTTTTTACACAAAGGAAAGGAGTTCTTTGCCATAGCATCTCTATGGAGGTTGACGTTTGGCTGGTCAAACAAGATACCAAGAAATGATGTTTCATAGCTCTTATTCTAATTCTCACAGAATTTTATTTCTGTTTAAAATTTTTAGTATGTAAGTTTTTACATAAAGGAAAGTAGACTATTATAATGGATATTCATACATTGATTTAAGACTTAACTAACATATACTGCATTTGCTTTATCCTTTAAAAAAATTGTTTAGTAGTTTCAAGTGGTGTATATTTTAAAGCAAATTACAGACGTCTTGACATTTTACTCCCAAATATTTTAGCACGCATCACTAAAAACAGACTGTCAGGGATGCCAGCACGGCTCGACGGGTTGAACGCTCTCTTTGTGGCCCTGAGGCCCAAGGATTGAGTCCCGGCCCTGGCCCGTGTGGCCATGTACTGAATTGTGACATGACATGCTTCCGGGTGTGTGTGTGGGTTGGTGGGGAGCAGTTCAGCTCCTGCCAGGGTGAGCGTCCAGGTAGGAGGCCCCCAGTTCAGGCCCCGGCTCGAGGGGGCATGCCTCCCATGTAGGAGGCCCCCAGCCCAGTTCCTGCCCTGTGAGGCTCTGTACCCACCTGTGTGGAACAAAACTATGTCATACAACTAATGACATACAACTGAGGAGACTGCTCTGGGCTCTCTCCCTTCTCTCTCTGTCTCTCTCTGTCTCTAGTTACCTTACCCATCAAAATTAACAGTAATTTCCTAGTACCATGTAGGCCTAATCCAAACTTGCATGTCCTCTCTTGCCCCTGACATTTCTTTCATAGCTGATTTGTTCAAGACCACACGTCACATCGCTGCATTGGGGGGTCTTTGGGGGCTTTTTGAAAGGTGTCTGAAGGGCATCAGGATTAGGAGGGCTACCTTGATCCTTAGGTGAAGAGAGACAGTGATGGCCTTGCTTCCCTAGGTTGATGGCTTTGGCTGATAGAGGCCCAGGCTCTCAGCCTTCTTGCTTAATGACCAAGAAAAAGGCAAGCCTGTGAGTGCCACTGATGTGTCTGGGCTTGCAAATCACATGCAAATCTAAGCAAACTTTACTAACTTCCCACAAAAGAGATGAGAAGTGACAAGCATGAGGATTAGCACCTTGACTAGGAAAGAGAATATGTTCTTAAATTTGTTGAATTGAGGCTTTGTGGGTTTATAACAGTTTTAACTCTATTTCCCCACTCCAAAGAAGGGAATTTAGTCACTTATCCACAGCTTTCTGCTTAAACACTAAAGCTAAAATTATTTATGTTGAGCAGCAAATCTCTTTAGCTGATCAGTTAGTGTATATACTGCTCCTCGATTGTCCCAGGAGTCCCGAGTTCAAGTCCTGACTCTGCCAATAACGCTGTGTGACTATTAGTTCAGCTTTAAAAAATCATGTGTATCTGCTGGAAAATGAGGAACTTGACTCAATTTTCTTTAAAATGATTTCTGGTTCTGAAGTTCCAGGTAGCCCTGAAAATATTTAATATTTTTGACTCCAAATTCCTCTTTCTGGCATTTGGTAGGAATTGAGGCCATACATATTCCTTTAGTGCACACTGCTAGGGGAAAAAAAATCCCATTAATGTTATTAGCTGTCTTCGTATACTGTCATTTTATTGATCACTTCCAATTTTTGTTTGTTTATAAGACTATCAACAGAGCATTGGGGTTTCATCTACTGTGGAGTTTGGCTTCCTCTGAAGGATGAATACATTTTTTTAAAGGTCTTATGGGGTGCCCTGTGACAGAATTTGGTTACTCAATATTGGTTAAATTATCCTAAAACAGCGAATACCTTCAGAGGTGGAAGGGCTATGGAGGTTGGGAGATTGTTTCTGGTTGGTTTCCCTGCATAGGTGCCAGCTTCTAACGTGGATCACTGAAAGGGGAAGAGAAAGAACGTCCCTTGAGCCTCTTACCCTAGGCTAGGCACCATGCCAACATGGGCGCATTTAATCTTCACAACAACCACTAGAAGTATTATTAGTCCCACTTATCAGGTAAGGAAGCAAAGGTTAGAAAACAGGTTTAAATACTATTCTTTTTTTCTTTTTTTAAGATTTATTTTATTGTTTTGAGAGAAGGTGAGTGAGTGAGAGAGAGAGAGAGAGAGAGAGAGAGAGAGAGAGAGAGAGAGAGAGAGAGAGAGAGAGAGAGAAAGGGAGAGGGCCCAGAGCAGTCTCTACAGTTGTACATCTTCAGTTTGTTTGACATGGTTTCATTCCACACAGATGGACATGGGGCCACACAGATCAGAACCTAACCGAGAGTTTTCTGCATGGGAGGCAAGAACCTTTGCCACCATTCTGGCAGTGACCAGGTGTGTATTGCAGTTCAGCATATGGGGTTGCATGGGCTGGGGCCAGGATTCGATCCCCGGACCTCTAGGTTGCAAGACAAATGCTCAACCTGTTGAGCTATTCCAGCATCCCCAAATATTATTCTCAAGGTCACAACAAAAGCCGTAGTCACTGGACCCAGGGCCAGGCTTGCTGCAAAGCCCTCACTCTGACTTTTTCTCGTGGTTGGCTTTCCTGTCCATTTTTGCTCTTAAAATGACAGGTGTTGACACTGGCCAAGACTAAAAATTGAGAATGTGTATATGACAGAAAAAGCACAAGAGTGTTTACCTGTGATTGTATTTGTTGGCTTGTTTATTTTTTTTATTAAGTTTATGGGGGTGACATTGGTTAGTATAATAGGTTCCCAATGTACAAGTCTGTAATACATCATCTCAATGTTGCATCCTGTGTTCACCACCCGGAATTAGTCAGTTCTCCTTCCATCACCTATTTTTGAGCTATAATCTTCACCAGGACTCGAGCCCTGTTCTGTCACCCAATATTAAATGACTCAATGAATTCCAGGTCTTCAGTCCGACTCTTGCCCTGATGGGATGACTCTCCCCCTTCCTTACTTAGGCTCTCATCACCTGCTCAGAGAACCCTCTCTGCTTCCTCCGAGCAGGTTAGGGCTCTGTGGTACACCCTCCCAGCTAGAAGGCCCTCTCCTTTTAGAGCACATAGTTATACCTATTTAGCTGCCACTGTTGGTAAGGCAGGTTGGCATAGAGTTTAAGTAAGTGAGCTCTAGAACCAACCTGTCTGGTTCATAACCTAAATTCTCCTACTTACTAAATGTGTCGCTCTTGGCCAAAGTTTCTTAACCCTTGTGTACCTTGGTTTTCTCATCTGTAAAATGAGTTAATGATAGTACTTTACATTCATTAAATTAGTTAATCCATGTAAAATCCTGAGAACAGAACGTAGCAAGTGCTTAATCATTGTCAGCTGTCATTATTTTGTCTTACTTTCTCAATGGACAGTAGTTCTATTGGAGCAGATACTATATCTGTCTCATTTACTGTTGTATTCCCAGTGTCTGCTCACATTATGGTCACTCAAGAAGCATTTATTGCATGCTACTGCCTTTCTGAACGACACGGCTGGGTGTCCTATTCAATACTTGCTGCATGCTGGGTACTTCCACACATATCATTTCTTATGATTTTCATCAATTAGTTATTATTGTTACAGTTATTTTACTATCAGGAAAATAAGGTTCAGAGAGGTGAGGGCTCTGCCTTGGGGCACACAGCTATGAAATAGTTGACGTAGTATTGGAACCCAGCTCTGGGGGACTCTCGGCCTACTTCTCTTGCCCTTTCCCTTTCCTTAGGCTGCCTCTTTGTGCCACAGAAAGAACAATGAACCTTATATAAACCCTATGTAAATAGGAGGTTCTGATTTCATGAAACCAAAGCCAAAGCAAAGTAAGCAGAACTTAACAAAAGAGTCACAGTCATCTGATATTTAAAGAAAAAAAAAGACATCTCTTTCTTCTTTCCCAGATACCAAAATGAATGTTGATCCCTGAGTGGAGATGGAAAATCATGAAGGCTTTTCCCACATATAGGGCTAGAGAACCACTTGCTAATGCTGATTTATAAGTGACCATTAAGGGTCTCTTGGGCTGCTCTGAACTGTAGTAATTGCCAGTGTTGAACTACTATCCTGGAAGACAGCTGAAGAACTGGGACAGTTTGTGCTGAATTAAGGACCGTTTGCGCCTACGCTTCTCAGACTTTCACATGAAAGTGACTCACGTGGGGGGCCTTATCCCAAAGGCAGATTATAAATAACTGAAGAGGTCTAGGGAGGGGCCTGAGATTCTGCATTTCCTACAAGTTTTCAGTGGATGCTGCTGGATCACAGATCACCCTTTGTAAAGCAGGGGTTATAGGACTTAAACCTTGGGCTGTATTCTAGCCAAACACAGTGACGAGGAAAAGGTGGCATTTGTAGTCACAGAAGGGAACAGGGGTCTGCTTGTGGAGCCACCTGTTTTTAGGTCCAGCTCAGCTACTTCGTGCAAATGGGCCCGTGGGCCAGAATTCTCTTAAGATTCAGGTGTCCTCAAATATAAACGGGTGTGCTGAGTATTGGGAAGGAGCAATGGTATGATGTGAATTATCCACCTGTAGGGCCCTTTTGGGTTCTAAGATCTCATCACTGCCTCACCAATTCTCATGCCTGCATTGAAGTTGAATTTTTATTTTTTTTTAAAGAAGGGAATGGACAGAGGCTGGGAATCTTACGAGACTTCTGAGCAGTAGCCTTGGGAGCCAGTCAATGCCACAAAGACCTCTGTCCATGTTACAACAACTTTGCCCCTGTCTGCTCCTCTGTGGTCAATGAGCACTCCACCACATAACCAAGAGCATTTTGTCACCATGATACACTGACTGGCATGAAGGCAACCTTGGGAGAATGACTGTGACCGTGAGCTACAGCAAGATGGTCATGGACCTTCAGAGCTGGAGTGGAGCTTGGTTGTCACAGAGCCAAAAAGTCCTTCTATCAGAGAGAGGAAGAGACTTATCCAAGGACAAACAGCCAGTTGGAAAGAGGTTTGGGCCCAGCGTTCCCAACCCCACATTTTTCCTGCACTGTAAATGAACACCATGCGCAGGATTTCATAATGTGACCTGGATGCCCCTAGGCAACTGTCACAAAATAAAATAACACTCCAACCTGATGCACATGAGCTGCATTTTCAAGTTGCTCTCGAAGTTCCTATTTTATTTATTTATTCGGGCCATCCAGTTTAAAAATAAACGTCCTAATCCTTGTCTCAGGGAAGAGTGTTGGCATCATTGAGGGCACTGACTTTGAAAGCCACCTTTCTTCTCCTGTCATCTGTGGGGAACATCAGGCCTGATTCCCAGGGACTGATGCTGCCATCTTTCTCCAAATACACTGAGCACAGAGAAGTGCTTTTTTTTTTTTTTTTTTTTTTTTTTTGGCAGTAGAGAGCCAGGTAAGCTCAAGTAAAGACAGAAAAGACAAAGACTCACAGGATGAAAGCCTAACACTGTTCATGGCATCATGAAAAACTACAAAATGCACTCTCCATCTTTTCGCTTCCTGTCTTCCTGGGCTCTATATCTTCCATGGAATTTGCATTCTCTGGCTCACTCAGGGATTTGGAATATTATTATGAATAGAAATAAAGAGAGACGTGAGGAGGGAGGGTGGAAGGGAGTGGAATAGGGAGGGAGGCAAGAAGGAAGAGAGGAAGGGAGGAAGAAACGCTTACTGTTCCTCAGTGTTTGTTAACATAGTACTTTAGGAAAGTACACATTCCCATAGAGTATTATTGGCATTGGCTCTCTTCCCAAGAAGTGAGATATTAGGACTATTATGAAAAGGAAAACATGTCTTCACATCTAGAGTCTGCATCTCATGGGGAGAATATCATATTGAGCACAGTCATTGTTTCTATGGATAGACTGTAGGTCAACATATATTCAGAGCTGATTTGGTAGCAGGGGCCATGAAAGGTGTCATAAGTGGTACAGATACGCATAGTACATGGAACCACGGCTCACGGCCTGGTGAATTGTCATGTTCCCTCCTCTGAGGCATGTCCTCACCTTGTCACAATGAGTCAAGCATTCCTCCCTGTCCTCCTTCCAACTGCTCACAGTGTAGTCTTAAACCTCATCTCCCTTGCTCTCTGCATAAGATCCCACCCTGCCCTTGACCTTCCTAACTTCTTACCTGAGGATGACTGTTCAGGCTCTTTGCATCTTTCTCCTGGACTTTTCAGGTTATGTGCTCTTTCACGCTGCACTATTCCAGGTCATCTGAATAAACTCTATAAATCATCACTCTCCCTAGGAGCTCCCACATAATGGAACCCCATGGGCCAGCGTATTTGTTTCCTATTGCTGCTGGAACAAATGGCCACAGACTCAAGGGTGTAAAGCACAAATTATCTTATAGTTTCGAGATCGGAAGTCCAAACTGGACCTCACTGGGTTACAATCAAGGTGTTATCAGGACTGGGTTCCAGGGGGAGAGTCTGTCTTCTTGCCTTTTCCAGCTTCTAGAGGCTGCCTGCGTTTCTTTCCATTTCCAAAGCCAGCGATAGCCCAGTAAGCTTTTCTCACGAGGCCATCTCTCTGGTTCTGAGCCTTCTGCCTCCCTTGTCTCCATTTAAGTAGGCTGTGATTACATTAAGCCACTGGGTATTCTAGGATAACCTCCCCATCATAAATACAGCTGATTAGTAACCTTATTTTTATCTGCAACCTTAATTCCCCCTGGCCAGACTCACAGGATTTGTCTGGGCCTTGGAGGAGATTCTACCCAGAGATGGATAGGAGGTATCTTGGGGAGGTAATTGGTCAGAGCAGATAAAAGAAACCTTAGAAACATTCTTTCCACAATGCTACATGGCTGGCTCTCACCTATCTTGCAGTTTTGCCAAAAATCAGTATATCTTACTGAAAAACATATTAATCATTCTGAGACTACAATAGGAAGTTAATATGTAGCTGTTGCCATCAAAATGACAAAACACACATGCATTAAATATTTAAAAGACAACCGAAGGGACATATATTATTAAATGCAACATGTTATTGACAAAGCAAATAATGATAGTAAATTTCAATATTTTGAAGACAACGCTGGCAAATATTAAGCTTAGTACTTTTTGTGCAGACTATCTCTTTTAAATTTGTGAAATAGGTGCTATTGGTATTCACATTTCCCAACAAGGAAATACAGGGCTTAAAAAGGCTTGTATATTGCAAGAGGTCACACAGATAATATATGGAGTGGAAGAATTTGAACCTGGGTTTGACTCCATTGCCCAAACACAACCTCCAAGGTAGATACATCACTACTTTAGGAGTTGAGAGGACAATCGGAAATGGATATGAAGTAGTTAAGGGATGCTTCCTGAACACACATTTAAAATGTTGCTCAATAGAAATCCCTTTAAAAAATTTTTTTAGAGATTTATTTTATTGTTTTGGACAGAGAGACAGAGACAGAGATAGAGAGAGACAGAGAGAAGGGGGAGGGCCCAGAGCAGTCTCCATAGTTGTACATCATCGGTTTTCAACATGGTTTTGTTTCATGCTGGTGGGAGGGGGGCTGCATAGGGCAGAAACCAGGCCTGGGGTTCCCCGTGAGCTGGAGGCCAAACCGGGGGCCTCATACATGGGAAGCTTGCCCCAGCAAGAACTGAGCTGGGACCACACCCCAATTCAGCGTATAGGTCCACATGGGCTGGAACTAGAACCAGGACCGGGACTCGATCCTTGGACCCCAGGGCTGCAAAGCAAGTGCTTAACCCACTGAGTCATTTCAGATTCCCCTAAGTTTCTTTCTTTTTTTCAATTATTTAATTCTCATTTATTTTGAAAATGGGTAAAATTAATATCATTAAAATGATAATGAGTAAACATGCACTATGTTAACACATATTCTGTTGCACTTTTCTTTTTTTATTGATAAATTTATTGGGATGACATTGGTTAGTAAAAATTGCATAGGTTCCAGGTACTACAATTTTATAGTACATTGTCTGTGTATTGCATTATGTGTTCACCACCCAGTCAGTTTTCTTTCCATCACCATATATTTGGCTTCCCCTCCCTTCTCTCACACTCCCCTCCCTCTTTACCCTCAGCTAACCACTGAACTATTGAATATGTCCATGAGGTTTTGTTTCTTTTTTTCCCGGTTTTATATTTTATGTGATTGAAGTGTTATGGTGCTTAGAATTTTCTGTCTGGCTTATTTTGTTTAACATGATGATCTCAAGATTCATCCATGGTGTCACACATGGCAGTATTTATCTTTTTTTATAGCTGAATAATATTCTATTGTGTCTATGTCCCACAGCTTTTTTAATTCAATCATCTATCAAAGGGCACTTTGGTTGTTTGTTACCATATACCAAAGTTAACTCAAAGTGGATTAAAAACCTCCATATAAGACCTGAAACAATAAACTATGTATAAGCAAAGCATTGGTACTAAATTTGGAAGACCTTGGTTTCAGGGAAGACTTTATGAAACGGACATCCAGAGCCAGGGAAACAAAAACAAAAATAAATGAATGGGACTTTATCAAACTAAAAAGCTTCTGCACAGCAAAAGAAGCCATCAGCAAAGCAAAGAGACAACCAACAGAATGGGAGAAAATATTTGCAAACAATGCTTCCGATAAGGGTCTAATATTTAAAATATATAAAAAACTCACACAACTCAATAACAAAAAAATAATCCAATTAGAAAAATGGACTGAAGACCTAAACAGACACTTCACCCATGAAGACATACAAATAGCCAACAGATATATGGAAAAAAAAAAATACTCAGCTTTATTAGCTATTAGGGAAATGCAAATCAAAACCACAATGAGATATCACCTTACCCCTGTTAGAATGGTTATAATCAACAGGACAAGGGACAAGTGCTGGAGAGGCTGTGGACAAAGAGGAACCCTTGTCACGGCTGGAGGAAATGCAAATTGGTACAACAGCTATGGACAGGATGAAGGTTCCTGAGAAAATTGGGCATGGAGCTACCATATGATCTGGCAATACCTCTTCTGGGTATTTACTCCCAAATTTTGAAAACCTTAGTCCATAAAAACATCAGTACCCCAGTGTTCATTGTAGTGCCATTCACGGTGGCCAAGGCATGGACACAACTAAAATTCTCATAAGAATATAGGGGAAACCAAATCTTATTTATATCTCAGCTACCAAAACACATTCACCCACAGGGCTTCCCTGTGCTCTTAGGGCAATGTGCATGTATGAACCACGCTCCTTTTATTTCAACTCCTCATTCCCACCTCCGTGAGGCACTGAAAAGAGAAGTCACCCTTTTCACTTTAGGTCTTTGACTGGCTCTTTCATGCAGCCCTTGACGGCACATTTCCTGGGGTGACCAGGTGAGAGTGCACTTGGGTATTGGGTAAGGACAGATAGGCATCCTGAATATGGGGTGTGCTCCCAGCACGCTCTATAGGCCTTTTCGGGAGCCCAAATCAATACAGTAGTTCCCCCTTATACATGGTTTTGCTTTCCAGGGTTTCAGTTAGCCGCCGTCAACTGAGGTCAAAAAATATGAAACAGAAAATTTCAGGAAAAAAACAATTCATTAGCTTTATAATTTTTTTAAGATTTATTTTTACTGTTTTTAATAGAGAGAGACAGAGAGAAGGGGGAGGGCCCAGAGCAGTCTCCATAGTTGCACGTCGTTGCTTTTCTACATAGTTTCATTTCTTGGGTGGGCAAGGGGTTAAGCAGGGAGGGAACTGGCCGGGGGAGGGGCTCCTGCATGGGAGGCATGCCCCTGTGAGCTGGGGGCCTCCCACATGAATAGCTCCCCCCTGTGACAGCCAAACTGGGGTCACACCCCAGTTTAGCATATGGGTTCGCATGGGCTGGGGTCTCAGGATTTGATTCTTGGACCCCAGGGCTGCAAGATGAGCGCTCAACCTGCTGAGCCATCCGGCCCCCCCACCCATTAGCTTTATACTGCGCACCCTTCTGAGTCACATGATCAAATGTCGCATTGGTTCAATCACTTCCTCGAGCCCGGAAGCGAATCAGCTGTTTGCGCTGCATCCCCATGTTGTAGGCGCTGTCTGCTCCTCGGTCAGTAGTCATCTTGGTTGTTAGGCTGACTGTGCTGTGTTCAAGGAACCCTTCTTTTTCTTAATGATGTCCCCAAAGTGCAAGAATCCTGTTGCTGGCAATTCAGCAATTCGGATACACCAAAGAGAAGCTGGGAAAATGCTTCCTTTCAGTGAAAAGGTGAGCACAGTACATTAAAATATTTTGAGCTTTTGAGCAAGGGAGAGACCACAAACTTTTATTACAGCATATTTTTATAATTGTTCTATTTTATTATTAGTGATTGTTGTAAATTTCTTTTTTTTTTCCTAAGATTTATTTTTTGTTTTGAGAGGTGAGAGAGAGAAGGGGGAGGACCCAGAGCAGTCTCCATAGCTGCACATCATTAGTTGTGAAACGGTTTCATTCCACACAGGTGGCTGTGGGGCCGTGCAGGGCGGGAACCAAATTGGAGGTCTCCTGCATGGGAGGTGAGAACCCTCGCGGCCCTCCCAGCAGTTACCGGTTATGTCACAGTTTAGCACATGGGTTGGCCCTGGGCGGGGCTGGAAATCAAACCCTGGACCTCGCTTTTGCAAGGCAAGCACTCAGCTGTTGAGCTATCCTGATTGGTGGTAATTTCTTACTGTACCTAATTTGTAAATTAGACTTTGTCATAGGTATGTGTGTAGCGGAAAAAGAACAGTATACTTCGGGGTTTCAGCATATGTGTTGCCGAAGAGAGAATGACTCTGGGGCTTCAGACATCCACTGGTGGTCTTAGAAACTATCCCCCATGGATAAGGGGAGACCACGGTAAGGTGGAAATTACTTGTATTCCATTAGGGACTTTGCAGACCACACCGGTCATTTATTCCTTATCAAGTATTTATTTTTGTGGGCAATATGTATATAAAAATGGCCCTTTCTTTTAAAGATTTATTTTTATTGTTTTTTGACAAAGAGACAGAGAAAGACAGAGAGAAGTGGGCGGGCCCAGAGCAGTCTCCTCAGTTGTACATCATTAATTTTCCATGTAGTTGTACTCTACCAGTGGGTGTGGGGCTGCGTAGGGCAGGAACTGGACCAAGGGCCTCCCACATGGGCCCCAGCAAGAACTGAACTTGGGGCACACCCCAGTTTTAGCATATGGGCCTACATGGGCTGAGGCCAGGATTTGATCCTTGGACCCCGAGGCTATAAAGGGAGCGCTCAACACGCTGAGCCATCCTGGCTTCCCCCAACCCCTTCTTTTAAAGATCTAAGAATCCACAGGAGAAAATAAATGAAAATCATTCTCTATGAACAAATTCATACTCAGATGCAGTAATAAGTACCGTAGACTCTTAGTTAGCTGGCACCTGTGCTGGATAAATGTAGTATTATTTCTTGGACTATTTTTTGCCATTTGCTTGAGAGTGCTGGTGCTTGAGTTCTGGTTAATGGAGAGTCTACTGTATTAATCATAGTGTCAGAAGTCTATAGATACATACATACATGCACCATATTCTAATGTACTTGTATACATATGAAGGGGGACCCCCAAAAAACCCTGAATTTATTTATAAGAAATTGTATATGTATTCTTACATGTTTAAACTTCAGTCACCTTCAAAGTGCTCTCCATGTGATGCAATATACCTATTAAGTTAAGATGCTTTTTTCACAGCTCAAAACGGTTTTTGAACTCATCGATTTTGATGGCCTTTTAGTGCTTCTCCAGTTTTTTTGTTTCACCACTTCCACGTGGGCAAAACGTTTCCCTTTGAGGACATCTTTTATCTGGGGAAACAAAAAAAAAAGTCACTGGGGGTGAGATCTAGTGAATAGTGAGGGTGAGGCACGGGGGAGGGGCTTGCTGTTTTGGGCCAGAAACTACTAACCACTCAGCGCGGTGTGAGTAGGTATGTTTTCATCATGTAAATCACCCATCATGAAATGGTCAAATGTGTTGAAAGAGTCTCCAAAAAAAAAAAAAAAAATTAACTGAAGCTGAAAGCAGCCTTTCACACCACCAGCTGGTGCACGGATGCAGATGGTTTCTAGAACACTCACCTAGCAATGGAAGCGTGTGCTACAAGGGGCCCGCCCTCCAGAAGAGAATTCCAGGTTTTTCTGGAACCCCCCACCCTTGTATTATAACTTCTGCATGGGGAAGATGGCTTTGAAGAGAGTGAGATCTCTTTGAAGACGAAGACTGTTAGAGCCATCTCTGTTTCTTTGGAGAGCACTACAGGAATTCTTATGCGTAGTAAAGAGTAACAATGAGGGCCTAGGAGCAGATGTAATCCCGTTATTAGACCAAAGAAGACCCTGTGGCGAGGGCCATGCATCCTTACTTTGCTTTGCACCAAGTCACTGATTCTGAGACTGGAAAAGAGATCGTGTTGCTCCTTGGAGAGGTTTTGGAAGGGTCCTAGGATGCAGGGATGGCTTGGTTTCCAGGCATCACAACTCCTGGGCTTATGAAGAAGGATGCTCTAAAAGCCTAGCCTCCTAAACTCGCTTCTGCCATTTTTCCTTCCCGGAGACCATGGCTCATAAGTTAGAGAATCCATCCATGATGGTAGTGATGATATTTATGATGGTAACGAAGAGAAGTTTATGTTCACTGAGTCCTGACTATGGCCAGATACTAGCTCTAGCCTGTATGTGTCAATCATTTGATTGTCCCACCATCTCTTAAAGGTAGGTAATATTGTTATTCTCATTTGTTGCTTGGAAACACTGAGGCATGAAGACGTTAAGTAATTTTCTCAAGGTCACCCAGCTCGGAAGTGGCAGAATGGGGTTCAGTTCTGATCAGCTGGCTACAAGGGCCTGTGCTTGATTATTATTAAAATCCCTATGATATTTGGGGCTTCTTCAGGGAAGTTTATACGAGAGATTGTAATTTCAACAGAAGCGGAATGGAAGGTGCTCAAACCTGAGTTTGGAACCAATGGTGGCCGTCTCTTGGATCTGTTCCCTCTAAAATAATGAGCACTGTAGAAGCAAAGGCCTCTTGGTCTGCTTATGAATATTTTGAGTTTATAAAAATTCAACAATTGATCAGTTGCTGCTATAGAGGGGAGTTCCTGACATCACCTTTTCTTTCTTAGCAGAGAAGTCTCTCTCTGTGTGGTGTGTGCTAGTGATGAAGTGATTGACGAGGGATTCAGGGGGACTGTTGTGTGTTCAAGGGTGAACGACCATTGTGGCGAGATTGTGTGAGGCAGTGGCTATGCGCAGGTGGCCAGTCTGTAGAAGAGAAGGTCCACGGTGGTGGCCCTCACCCCCAGGCAAATGGCTGTCCCACGAGGCTACTGAGCTTCATGGTTCTCGTCCTCATGGGTGGTGTGCTGTGGAGTGAGGACAGCTCGTGCCTCACACTCAACTGCACACCTCAGAATGGCGAGCTTCAGGGAACCTATAATACTTACGAAGGCTCGCTTTCTCTACTTCCGAGGTGGAAATAGTCAGACAAATCCCAAAAGGTCTCATTTCTATGTCTAAAATCCAAAAATATCTGAAAACAGAAAACATTTTTGTAAGCCCTTGGCAAACTCATGTGGCCACTACACTTGACCCCCACTGGTGAGAGACTTGTCACAGTCTGTCTTTATCCCACTCCGGGTGAACGTGCCGGTGTTTTGCTATAAAATATTAATGTGTTTGATTAAAGCACATTATTCTGGGCCCTGCTGATGGTGTCAGGTTAAATATAGTATACACACCATAATACCTTTCTAAAATAATGAAAATGGTGATGAATTTCAAAATGTATCTTGCCCCAGGAGTTTTGACTAGGGATAAGTGAAGTTGTACTACCTCATTAGATTTCTATGCGGATTAAGTAGAATAAAGTATGGACAGGGTTTAGCAGAGTTACTAGCGCATCATAAATCAACAACACATATTTCATTTCCTAAATAGTATTGCCCACAACGGATTAGGCACATTCATTGTATTGTGCCATCCATTTTATTCTCTTTATCAGAACATTGTAGCACAACATTGTTTAAGAGTGCCTTGCTATTGTCTCCAGGATTTTTCTTTTTTTCAGAATGCTTTCAGAACCTTTTCATGCTGGCGATTTAGTGATCTTCAGAAAGTTTCCACTGTGAAGACTTTTCCGTCATGAAGAGGATTCACATGCCTTATTCCCATGGCACCTAAACAGTTTTGAGGACTGACATGTTGGGCGGTGGCATTTTTCACAACCCCAAGCTCACACATGCACACGCAACAACGACATGATGCCCATGGCTCACAAGTGCCACCCACCGCCAGGTGCCTTCCGGGGTGAAAGGGAGCACCGCGTTGAGAGACAAAATGGTATCAAATATGCACGTTCCAATCAAAGAAACTGAAACTATGTTGAAAACTGATGACGTACAACTGTGGAGACGGCTCTGGGCCCTCCCCCTTTTCTGTCTGTCTCTCCTTGTCAAAGCAATAAATCTAAAAAAAAAGAAAAGAAAAAGAGAAAAAGAAAGAATTGAAGAATTGCACGATGCTGCGGCCTAGTGGAATGGAGGCGGAGCCCAGGGAGGCTGCAATAAGCGTGCTGTGAGAAAGCAAACCCGGTAGCTTCCTCACACACAGATTTGCTAAAGGTGGGCTGGGCTGGGTGTTCTTAGACGTCACGTCTCTGGCGGTGGGGGACTCTGAGCCCAAACAAGTGCTTTTTGGGGCTATTGCAGCAGGACTCCACATTCCCCAGTGCCTTGCACTAGAAGGCCTTTGAGAACCCCACCTGCTGACTCTGAGATTCCACGAGACTCAGCGAGACAGCGGGAGAACCCAGGGCTCAGTGAGCGTTTCTCTCAACCTCCCAGGCTTTGACCAGCTCTTGACCTCTTCTCCTTTGAGTGGCAGTTGTGACGGCCGTCTTAAGTACCCATCGCACGTACATGCTGCTCTGCGTCTGTCCAAAGATGACGGAAAAGAGTGTTGAGTTTTGAAACAGCTTTCAACTGTAATGAGGAAAATAAGCGTTTATATTTCACACGAAATTGTGGGTCAACTTGGCGTGTGTAGACACCAGGAGGCAGCCACTCAGGCCTTTGAGTCAGCTGCTGCTAACGCATGTTGACGGTCTCTGATGGAAGGGGTGTGCACGGCACCCCCTTTCCTGGTCAGAGTTCTGAGTTAATTAGAGACCCACGCGGACTGATGGATGGAGAAGAAAAGGCCAGCTCTGTGACTGACGGGGCGAATCCTGGAGATAAAGTCAAGGACGAGATTTCTAAAATTGTTCCCCACAATTAGGCTGGCTTTCCTGCTCGGCCTCTGACAATGCTAGAAAATGAAACATTTTTCTCTTGGGGGTAGGACTTCATTCAACGTGGCAGAAAACACAGCATCCTTCTGCAAGCAGTTATGGGCTGTTAAAGGGAAGCAAACAGGTGCACAGTGTAAGCCCCATGCTTTGTCCCAAACTCCCCAGGGCGACAACTTTGGGACTCTCTATGGCAGAGTGACAGGAGAGTTTGGGGAACATTTTCTTCAAGGAGACCTGTAGAGTGGGGAGTCGATAGTCTCCACCTAATTAGCCTTTCCTTGTTCGAAGCCTTTGGCAATGGGGAGACCTATATCCTTAATCAGTTTGGAAGCATCACACATTCCTGTGTGGAATTTTATATCTGCAAACGTTCACGTGCCCCAAACTGTAAATAATCCTGACCTTGATGTTTGAGGGGGAAAAAAAGTGATACAGTTAATCAAAAGGCGGCCACTTTTTAATTGCATAATGGTGCGATGATGAAGCATTCCCAGAAAAGCTTTCTTTAGCTACATCTGTGCAGGGTGGACTCGCTGTGCGAACTTGACCAAGTCGCATGACCTCTCTGGGTCTCTCTCAAAGGTTAACCCAGTGGCATGTTGGAGGGCCACCTGCATCCGCTCCTTCCCTCACACTCTGTCACACTCTGCTCTCCTGTTTCCAAGAACAATACTGACCGCAGAAAAGATCCTCTTGCTCTAGACTGTGATCTTTATGACTTCATCTGTGTGAACAGACGATCACAAAGCAGCTGGCGCGTAACACAGGATCTACTGAGCAGCGCTTCCTTGGAACCTCCTCCCGTTGAGATAAACTTTCAAACAAGCAGCGTTTGTGTGTCAGGAGGGGGGCGCGTGGAGGTGCCTCCGGATGAAGCAGAGTCTTTATTCGAAGCATAAGCTCCCATTTCCTGGGGCAGGGAGAACTTTGTCTTGTTTGGAAAGCCGGCCTGAAATGTTTGCCTGTGTTGTCGCCTGAGGACAGGGAAGAAGAACCGGATGCGTATGAGCTGCTTCCTTCCGAAACCCTTTAATCCTTCTCTTCACCCCAAGTCTGCCACCTCTGGGGTTTCTGGCTGGGCTCCAGTGTAGGGGGACCAGGCTAGCTTACACACATGTGTGTGCATGTGTGCGCACACACACAATGCATATACCACAAGAGTAATCACACATCTTTCTATGACTGAGATGAGCAAAGAACCGAGTTCTCCATGCAGGGACAATGTGCTACATGGCCCTCACTCCTCCAGGACACATTCGTGACTCACCAGGGGGCACCTACCTGCTCCTTCCTTAAAGCCACCGCAGCACAATACACAGTTCCATAACACTCTTGCCTAGTAGGACACTTATGTTTGTCTTCACGTATATCTGCCCCTTCTAAAAGCTGAACTCCTTGAATGCCAGTACTGTCACTGATTTATTTTTGATTCCCTTGTCCCAAGCCCTGGTATATAAATAGCAATCAAAATGTGATGATTTTCAACAGCATTGAGGTTCCATAAGCACCCCCATTGACTGAGAACAACCACTGCTCACTAATAGGGGTGGGCCCCTGGCAGCAGGTGTACACTCCCTGAGACCCCGCCTCGCTCTGGGCCAATCAGGTTCCTTCTAGCAGCGGCAGGGGGAGGCTCAGCCTTGCAGAGGTGAGGTTCTTCCGCCAGGTGTGCAAAGAAGCGAAGTAAGCTCTCCTGAAGATATAGAAATAAAGACTGTTTTTATTAACGGGAGGAGTGCCTGTTTACTGCAAGAATTCAATGTGTACATGTATGCGGTAGAATTGAAGGTTTAAGAATGGCTGAGAATATCTAGTAAAAGAAAAATATTAAGGGGGCAGGAGCTTGTCCTATCGGATAAAACCGTATGGCAATGGGACAGCATAAATGTGTTGATGGAGCAGATAGGATTCAGCTATACCGGGGGTGCCCCAAAAGTACATACGCATTTTAAGAGATGTTATCTATGCATTGGTTTTCGAAGTTGAATTACGGTAGCAACATGTTGGATGACATTCACGGAAAAGATGGGTTAATCAAATGGATGCGACAGGCAAGACCGTCAAAGAAAATGGCAGAAGCAAGGTCATCAGGTTGTCATTAGAGGAGCTCAAGACCATGTTTTGAAGTAGTATTTAACATTCAAGAACGTTGTGGAAGTACAATGACAATGGAGGTGTGAGTGTGCCACAGAACCTCTAACATGCCTCACAATTGCACGCATTTGTGATGAGTTTGAGACACATGGTAAATTGAAACACCATGTGCAGCGATACAAGTGGACAGTTTGGTCAACGTTGCTCAAGCCGTAGTTGCCGTAAGCAGAAGTGTCTGAGCGCTGATGCTCACCACTTTGAGCACCTCTTGTCACTGCAGAAGTCAAACGTGACTTGTGTTCATCTTGTTATCCGTATATATCATTACAATTTCTATACAGTTTTTTTTTCCTTTCTTAAAATGTGTATACATTTTTTTGGCATCCCCGGGCACTTCTTCTATGAGAAATGCCATTTCAGTTCGGTGGGGGAAAGGACAGAGTTTTTTGCTTTTTGATTTTTTTGTTTTGAATTGTGCAGAGAGTTGATTTTGCATTTGGATGTAAATGAAGCTATCCTACCCTAAACGTGGTGTAAAAATAAATTCATCTGGACTCAATATAAGTATAAACATATTATTATAGCATCATTGTTAAGAAAATATTAAAGACTGTATTTCTATTTTAAGGTAAAGGAAGTCTTCCTGGGTAAGACATGAAACCCAGAAGCTAGCTGTAAAGGAAAACAAAATTAGCAGCTTTGGTTATGTTAAAAATCAATATCAATAATTAAATTCGGGGCTGCCAGGATGGCTCAGCGGGTTAAGTGCTCGCCTTGCAGCCATGGAGTCGGGATTGAGTCCTGGTTCCGGCCCATGCAGACCCGTATGGGAGGCCCTGTTCCCACACTGCGCAGCCCCACGTCCACCTGTGTAGAATGAAACTATGTTGAAAATGATGATGTAGGGCTGTGGAGACTGCTCTGGGCCTTCCCCCTTCTCTCTGTCTCTGTCAAACAATAAAATAAATCTTAAAAGTAATAATAATAATTTAAAAAATTCTAAAGGTCAAGAAACTCCATAAAGGAGACAAAGAACTGATTATGAGAGAGTTATTTGTAACTCATCTAACACACAAAAGGATAATAACTCTAGGCTACAAAGAGCTTATACAAATTACTAATTAGAAGACAAACAATCTAACAGAATGATGGATAAGGGCATAGCTTTAAGGCCCTCTGGTGTGTATAAAATACTGATTTTTTTAATCCACAGCAATAAGTAAGCACAAGCCCTGGATATAAAACCTATGAAATTTTGTGGGAATCAGCTCTTCTGAAAATGAACGGCACGCTTTTGACATTGAATTCACCTAACCTAGTTTAACAACACCGTCACCAAGAATGTGTTGAGTGACCGCTCACATTCATGCCGCGACTGTTTGTCAGGATTGGCTTCTCCCACGCGGGAGAAGGTGACATTAACTGTGACAGTACTGTGTAGGTACCGTCCCACGACACCAGCAAAGGAGGCTGGCACACCGTGGAATTCTATGATTTGCATTCCACCTTTCCTCGTTTTCAGAATACTTAAAAGTCGGAACTGTCCCAACGGCATTTTTATATATTTTTATATGTCAGTGTTTGTCACAATGTAAGAAAGAAGGAAGGAAAGAAAGGAAGGGAGCGAAGGAAGAAAGGGAAGGAGAGAGGGAGAGGAAAACGAGGGGGTGGGGAAGAAACCAATTCCGTTCCTGGTGCGGTTCCTCCTTCCGCCACTTGATGGCAGTATGAACATGACCGCACTCCAGCGCTTGCAAGCCTGGCACTTTAAATGCCCAGATTTTTCAACCCAGGGGCACTTGGGTGTGTTTGCGTTTGTGCCTGTGAGTCAAAGCTAGGCTCTGCATTGGCACTGTCAGCTGAGTTGTAATGCAGGTCAACACGGAAATCGTCAACGGTTTCACGGTCTTTCTTTCTAGAAAAACCTCAAGAGGAGTTTGATAGTAAGAAGGACTTTATTGTCCTTTTCAAAGAGGGAAGAATGTCCTTAAATACACAGCATCTGCCAGGCTGGGTTTGCAGTCTGTGCGCAGGTATTGCAGTTAACGAGCCACCGGCTGGCCGCTCCCAGGGCCGGGCTGGAGCAGTCCACTGGCGGGATGATGGGAACAGCAGCTCTGCACCGACAGGCCCCGGGATGGAGTGCGATTTGTGACAGCAGTTTGGGCAGAATCACGAACACATAATCGCTCCAGGCGGATTGCTCTCGTCTTTCAATGCCAAAGCTGCTTCACATCATCAGAGAGGGACTGGGGCTCTCACTTAGCTTTTGCGTCCAGGACAAGCAGGGGCACACCCAGCAGCTGTCCTTCTGCCCTCAGTGACTTCCATGTTGCTTTGAACCCCAGAGAAAGGCTGTCCCCAGACTAGGACGAACCTGCCCCAGCCGCAGGCTGTCTGTTTGGGCAGAAACGCCCCATCATGGATGAAGCTTTGTAACCTGCTCTGAGAACACGCTGCGATGGCTTTGTTTTGTTTTGTTTGTGTGCCTTTGGAAAAAAATAAATAAAAAGTCCTTGCATATACATTTTTTCTTTACAGTTGACATGCATTTCTCATTTTGTCTTCACAGCTTGGGAAGGAGGCACACGCTATCGACACGATCTTACACAAGGACCGCAGAAATCAGAAAGGTGAATGGTGTGCCCAGAATCTCTGTGTCCTGCTCCGTAGCGAAGAGCAGGGGATGCCAAGGTGGGTAGCCTGTCTGTTCAGCAACTGTCAGCTACCGAGCATGGCTAAGGGCCAGTGCCTTCATCCATAAAATGAAGACAAGGGTGCCAGCCCCTTGGGGGGTGAACATCAGCTGAGGCGGGAGGAAGTGGAACAGCTGAGTACCAGGCACCTTGTGCTGTGTGCCCGCCTCCCAGCCCCAGGTCTGTGCACACAGCTCCATGCAGTTCCAGCAGCTGCTATGCATGGGTCACCCTCCTGCCGGGGGCGTCTCTGGCTCGCTGTACAGCCTTGCTCAGCTTTTAAGGACAGATGATCTGAGAGGCTCATGCGGGATGGGACACTCCTGACCAAAAGGGGACTGGGACTGTGGGATAAATGCACCCCATTTTCACTCCTCAGGTGAATGGTTCTGAGATGTATTGTCAATGGGGAGAGACTGAGCTACACTCCAACGGTGGGGAAAACGATAGCATATTTTACAGGCCTGTGCCTGCCTTCCTGTTTCCTTCACACGACCTCACACATGTCGGGCTTGGGCACTTCTTTTGGGAACCTGGGCTCAGAAAAGATGGCAGCGAAGTCAGACCTCTGACCGCTAGGTCAGGGATGCTTCGGTATAGCACTCACTCAGTCGCTCACACTTTGGTCTGTGTCCACAGCAGGCAGGTGGAACAGGGGTAAGTTTGATTCGAGCGTTTGCAAAGCAGAACGTGTGTGTTGGAAGGTCTCTAACGGACATGGGTTCCCGTGCATTCATGGGCGTGAGCATCTCATGCCCGGACAGCAGCACCCGCCTTAGAGCTGGCCTGGAATCAGGAGGAGCCAGAAGCTGTCTCCACGATGAGATTGAAGAGTGCCATTAGGCTCTGCGCTGCAGATAGATTACAAGGGTGGGGTGACACAAGAGCCTCGGCTCTGTGCCACACCAGGGTAAGTTGGAGCTTGCAGGGGAGGAGGCAGCCCTCAGTGAGCGCCATGGGCCCACCCCCTCTTCAAGGGACCATTTATCATTGGTGGCCAACGATGATTCAGCACCGTGCTAACACTTCCCCGCACATCAATCTTTTCCTAACCCAGGCTTCACAATAGAATCACCTGGGGCAACTTTTTGAATGCCCGGCTGCTTGTCCTCACTCCCCATTCTGTTTTAATTGGCCTAACGGTGGGGCTTGGGCATCCAGAAAGTTCCTCAGGTGGTTTTCAAGTGCGGTCAGGTTTGCGAACCACTGGTACTAATTGTCCTTTTTTCACTCTCACCTGGATCTTTCCAGGAAGATATCCTTACCCATCCCCCCTTTACAGAAAGGGAAGAGTGGGTGTGTTGGAGCATTTAGGGCACACGGCCAGTGAGCGACAGACCAAAGAGTCCCACGCGGGCCCCTCTGACTTGAAAATGTCAGGCCCCAGCTCCGAGGATGCCGGCCAAATGCCTCTTCCAAAAATCCTAGCAGGGAGGCGGGGCGAGGGCAACCAAGAAACAGACTGGGAAGGGGTTTTTTGCAGCTCTATGCTTCCGCTTAAAAATGCCTGATTTGTTTTTATAAAAAGAGAAGACTTGACGTAATTTTCTATAAAAGCGAGTCCTAAAGGAAGAGGGGATGGGATTGTCTATAGCGTCTCATGATTTCAGGGCTGTCACACAAGCAACTCAGTCCTGTACTGGATCCCACCTTCCTACATGGGTAATAGAATCAGGGGTCACTGTGCGGGGCTGGACGTGGAGGGAAGAGAAGGGAGATTGGGGGCAGAAAGGGTGAGGGAAGCCTGGCTCCTTCCAGGTCTGTTCCGTTGATATTTCCCACCACATTGGAAGACGCAGGTGTTAAAGATTGGGGCAAAGGCACAAGCTCCCCATCTAAATGTCACTTATCTTCTGTTTTAGGGGTCAGTGAACATTTTCTGTAAAGGGTCAGAGAGTAAACATTTTAGGCTTCTGGCCCATCTGGTGTCTGTCACGACGACTTCACTCCGTTGGTTTAGAACATAAAAGCAGCCGTCGACACACACAAATGATTGGGCATGTCATTCATCTAATAAAATGTCATTTACCAAAACAGGCAGGCAGACCGGATTTGGCCTGTGGGCAGCACTTTGGAGAACTCAGCTCTGTTTTTGCTTACTTACAAGCGTGACTGAGGCAATCAGATGAACTCTGCCTACCCTCACTCAACTCCTCTGTAAAATCTTTAAGGGCTGGGTTAGATGGTTATAACAGCTACCACTTTCACCCTAGCAACACACACATGCTCATTCATATACATGTGCACACACGCACATATGTGTTGGTAATCGTCCCAACCAGATTTGGTTTCTGGGTGAGCACAGCGAAGCATCAGACAATTCGTTCTATCGCTTCACCTGTACCAAGTAGAAGGTCAGACTTCACACCTGGGCCTCCTCGTAACTATGGCCCAGATTCTTTCCTAGGAGATCATGGTGCTAGTCAGCAATTGCTGAAAATACTTCTAGCCCAAATAGCTAAGAAGCTAGAATTTCATTTACTTTCTCTAGGTGGCTCTTCGCCCAACACGCAAACAGAGCAAAAATGTACCTACAATTGGAAGCTCTTCAGCGGAGCATGTTGACTTAGTATCCTGTAGTCAAATGTCAGGAGACCAATTTCCACTGGACTTCATGTCCTGCATGAAGGAACTATTTGCAAATGCATCTAAAGCACCTCCTTAGTTGTGACCTTCCATCTGTCTCCATTATCACAGGTCATGTAAGCACTTGGAGAGTCCAATCCCAGGACACCAGCCTCCTAAATGCAATCAATGCACTCTGTCTGTCACTGGTTTTCAGAGGCCTCTCCAGATATATCTTAGAGGCTAAAAATCACGCTGGTCTAGATGCCGGCTCACCCTGTCACTCATTTCTCCTGTTCTTAAATTTGAACTCAACTTGTGTTTACGCATCCAATGATTCTAAATGTCCAAACGAGTAAAAATATGGCTCCTGCGTGTGTCCTGTAGGAACTATGGTGCCAGAGCTTTTGTTAGAAACTTAAATTTGTTGCATGTACTAGTGCCATTTAATTCTTCCATCAGCCTTCTCAGGTAGAGATGATTTCCATTTTATACGCACAGAAGATGTGCACTAGGGTGGTGCCTCTTTGGAGAGCTGGCTTGGTTCCAATCTGATTTTCTGGGTGAGGAGAACCTTCCCCTGAAGTCGCTATGAGGTTGCCAGTGGTCCAGCCATCATGCTTACTCTATGCTGCCCTCAACAGTACTTTTGAATGGATGAGTAGAGAAGGGGCAAGCCTGTGTCAGGCTGACTTATATGCCAGTGGCTCTTAATTCCTCAGGGTCCCAGATCCTTCCAAATATCTGGTTAAAGTTTAGCATCTTTTCTCTAAAAAAAGGCACAATTATCCAAAGTTTGTATAACATATCATAGGGTTCATGAACAAAAGCAAGTACCTGATAAATGTAGGTGACTGTGCTAAATACTGGGCTATTACTGGCATCCAGTAGATGCTTGGAGTGGATGCTTCTGGAAGCTGCCCTTCCCTGTGTCCCTTCATATCCCATTTTCCTTACCACTATAGCGTAGACCAGGGATTCCCAACCCTGTGCCCACGGGCGCCATGGTGCCCATGGCCCGATTTGTCTGGCCCACCATTATTTGACGGCATCAGAAGTTTTTCATAAACACTAAGTAAAACTATAATTTATTTTTATACATTTGTTAGAATTTTAAAATATGGTTTGAGTATCTACACAGGTTTATTATATTCGTTGGTATGTTTGCGATATCGTATGTATCAGTTTTTCCCTAGCTGTCGCCTTTGTCCATGTCGCGTCTTGTGTAGCCGCTGCGCTCTTTAAACTCTCCTCCACCCACCGGGAGACGCCAAGTTGCCGTTTTGATTGCGGTTGCTGGACTGATCGGGTCGTGACGGTTAGCTAGGATCACAATGTTTTGATACATTCGATTTTAAATGAACTAAAAGCGAGGTAGGTAATCTATTATTATGGTGGCAATTTGATATGATATCGTAGTTCTATAACTATTTTTATTTTTATTTTTTTAGTCCTAAAATGAGTGGACCAAATAAGAGAAAACGAACCTATAATTTTAACACAGACTGGGAGGAATCATATTGTTTCATTAATTTAAAAGGTAAATGCGTTTGCCTGTTGTGTGGCAGTAGTATTGCAGTGCCCAAAAAACATCATGTTGAACGTCACTTTCAGACAAGTCATACCACTTTTGATACAAATTATCCACTTAAATCTGAATTAAGAAAGAAAAAAATAAATCAACTAAAATGAAGTTTAATTACTCAACAGACTGTTTTCACTAGACATGTGGAAAAATCTAAAAAGGCAACCATGGCTTCTTTCAAAATTTCTCACATGCTCGCAAAGAAGAAAAAACCTTTCCAGGATGGTGAATTGTTCAAAGAAGCATTTCTGACTGCTGCCGATTGTTTGTTTGAGGAATATTCTAACAAGCGTGAGATTATGTCGGCGATACAAGACCTACAGTTGTCAAATAACACAGTCACAAGACGAATACACGCAATTTCAAAAGACTTGCAAACTCAGTTAAAGACTGACTTGGAAATATGTGACTGCTTCTCTCTGCAATTGGACGAGTCAACAGATAGATCAGACACCGCACAGTTGGCAGTTATGGTGAGAATGGTATTTAGTAACTTCACAGTAAAAGAGGAGCTATTGTAAATATTACCAATGAAAGCACAGACGAGAGGTGAGGATATTTATAAAACTTTCAGAACATACGCCAGGTCGATAAACATGCCTTTGCATAAGTTGTCTGCGATAACTACCGATGGGGCACTAGCAATGGTTGGTCAAAACAAAGGATTTATTGCCCTTTACAGGAAAGATGAATCATTTTCAAACTTTATGTCCTACCACTGTATTATTCATCAGGAAGCTTTGTGTTGTAAAATACTGCCCTTTGAATATGTTATGAAAATAGTCACGAAGATAATCAACTCTATTCGAGCAGCTCCATTGCAACACCGACTTTTCAAGGCCCTGTTAGAAGATACTGAAGATAAAGAACACGATCTCATCCTGCGTACTGAAGTACGTTGGCTCAGTAAAGGTAAAGTTCTTACAAGATTTGTGAACTTAATTGAAGAAATAAAAACATTTATACATGATCAAAATGAAAATTATGATGAACTAACAGACTCTTGCTGGCTGGTGGATTTGGGTTTTCTTGCTGACACCGTGGAAAAATTAGATTCTTTCCATTTGGAGTTGCAGGGAAAAGACAAAAATATAGCTGAAATGATAAGCTCTGTAAACACATTGAAAGCGAAATTGACTTTGTTGATATCACATCTGCATATCAAGTCTCTCGTGCACTTCCCATATATAAGGAAAATGCTAGGTAACAATGAATTAAACGTGTCATTATTTATTGAGACCCTGCAAATGCTTCAAAAACAGTTTGAAGAGAGATTTCTGCAGTTCACAAATATCGAGCCAATTGTCTCCTTCTGTATCAGTCCTTTTACTTGCCAAATAAATGTAATAGAACTAGCCGCATGTATTGCAGACCTTGTTCAGGGGAAAGCAGAAGAACTAGTTAGAAATTTTGAACCTTAAGAACGATATTTTGCTAAAATCCTTAATATCAGAGGACTTATGGAACATAGTCGACAAAGAAAGGTTCCCATTTAAAAAAAAAAGCGGCATATAAAATCAAATTGTTTTTCGGGTCAACGTATTTATGCGAATCTTTGTTTTCAAACATGAATTTAATAAAATCACGATATAGATCTCGACTTACCAATGAGCATCTTAATAATTGTTTGCTAACAGGGTTGTCGTCATACTCTCCTAATTACAAGGCACTGGCCAATGAAATGCAATGCCAAAGATCACACTGACAGATTGTTTTTTTTAATGTTT
>PVKE010004817.1:33367-62416 GCA_004027555.1 Craseonycteris thonglongyai
TTACTTTGTATTATGTTTTGTATATATGTTTCTTTGTGTGTATATAATTTGTACAATAAATTTATTATTTTAAAATTATTTTTGTTTATTATTTTTTATTCTTGTTCAATAATAAATATCCTTAGAAATAGCTGGTGCCCGCCACCCTACCGATATTTTAGAATGCGCCCTAGGGTATAAAAAGGTTGGGAACCCCTGGTGTAGACCAACCCCACTTCCAGCTGTAGCACTTATATTATGGTGGCTTTCTTAGAACTGGATTTCCATGGCAGCCTGGAGTGCCCAGGTGGTTAATGCCCCCTGGGGACAGCCCTTGATCAAAGGTTGACAGGAGTGTAGATACCTCAGCTCCCTTTCCCTTTGGTGGCATCAATCTCAGGCACGTGTTCTACATCATCTCCCAGTTTGGTCACTGGTATTAAGCTCAGTGGCCCACACTCGTGGCTGTCTTCATTTTTCCTACTCCTCTATCTGTGTTTTTTTTATTGTTCAAGAACTCTGTTGTGCTGCAATCCTTGTTTCATTGATTGCTTCTGGGGACATCAAACTGAGACAGCACATTAAAATTATGTGTAGAATAATTTATTCCTTATCATGCATAAGGCGAGTCTAGTCTTAATAGATATTCACTTTACAGGTGGGGAAATCTGACACATAAACAGGCTTAGTAACACACTCAAAGGTCCGTGGCAAGGTTGATCTAAGATAAACCTGGACTAAAGTCTCTTTAGCAAGACTTGCACTGCCCCTTTTTTCATTTATTTAGGCAATAAAACTGCTCTGTGCTTGACATTGGGTGAGATACTGGGGATACACAGAATAGCAAGTCAGATAAGGTCTCATAGGGATTTCATATTCTAGAGGGAGAGATGAGAGACAGTAAGCACAAATAACAATGAAATAATTATAAGTTGTGATGAGGACTATCAAAGAAATACAGTACATACATACACAGATACACACATACATACATATACATACATACACATGCACATACACACATGCATACATACAAGGGAAAGTCGTCCTTAGAAAGTGTTTGGGGGAAGTCCTCATCCTTTTAGGTTCTTTCTTCACATTGGTATCTTATACCTCCATTATTTACCTGCAGCAAATACTGGATGCACACTATGTGCCAGCAAAGAAAATGGATACAGTCCCCAATGTAATGAGTTTACAATCTAGACAGAAGTGTTAGGGTATAAGCGAGTAAGTAAATACATGAAGAAAAATACCAGACCATAATAACCACTTTTAGAAGAAGAATAACAAGTGATGGGAGATCATATTTTGCCTTTTTCAATAGTGGTTCCCTAGAAAATTAAGTCTAATTGTCCTAAGGCATATGTCGGATATACAGTAGACTCTCTATGAACTGGAACTCAAGCAGGCGGCCCTCTCAAGTGAATGGCTTGAGATTTTGCTGGTTGCTTGAGAGGGCCAGTAGCTTGAGTTTCAGTTAATGAAGAGTCTACTTACATTTATGGGTGCCAGTTAACTGAGCATCTACTGTAATTAACTTCTTTCTCTTCTGTGCTTTTAGAGTAATACTAGTAATACACAATACTTGAGAAAATAAAGGGTGGGTGGTTACTGAAATCATTTGCTGTTTTGTGGTTCAGCTGAGGAGGCCCGGCTGAGAAAGTCTTTCTAAGAGCAAGTATTATTTAAGCAGCAGTGTCCAACCTTTTGGCTTCCCTGGGCCACATTGGAAGAAGGATTGTCTTGGGCCTCACATAAAATACACCAGCACTAACAATAGCTGATGAGCTAAAAAAGAAAATTGCAAAAACAAATCTCAATGTTGTAAGAAATCTTTACGAATTTGTGTTGGGCCACATTCAAAGCTGCCTTGGGCCATGTGTGGCCCATGGGCCATAGGTTGGACAAGCTTGATTTAAACAGAGCTCTGGATGTCTAGAAGAAGTTAGACAGAAAGGATCACAACTCTCAAGCCAGGGAGAAAGGCCACTGCAAAGCCCAGAGAAGGCTGGTGAGACTGGAGCAGTGTAGATAAGGGTTTGGGGGAAAGAGGAAGAAAATACTACTGGGAGTGGCAGAGAACCAGAAATTGGAGAATCTTGTACATCAAAGCCAGGAGCATGTGTTTTATTTAAAGTGTGGGGAATAGTTTATAGAAAACCACTAATCAAAGAAGGAAGACCAGTTAAGATGTAGTGTAGGATCTAGCCAAGAGGTGGTAGTGACTTTATCCAAGCTGGTAATGGAGTTAACAGGAATTGCTGATGAGTTGGATATGGGGTGGGGTGGGGTGAGGTAGGGAAGGGAAGAAAAATCAAAAAGAATGTGTGTCTTTATGAATGGTGGCTGAAAGACAGAGCTCTTCACTAGAATGGAGAAGATTAAGAATGTTTGCAAGGATAAACTCAAGAATTCTATTTTGCCTATGCTACTTACAGTTGAGGTGCCTATCTGAATCCAAATGGAAACATCAAGTTTACCAAAGAGTATGTGAGTCCAAAATCTATATAGAGATTTAAGAATCTTTATCATGTAGAGGACACAGTCATCTAGAAAACACATCTCTGGTCCTATAATACTTATTGTCTAGTTTAGCATCTTTGCTTTCTCAAGGTGGTCCTGTTAGAGATGATAAGCTATTTCAGCACCTACCATGGAGAGAAAATAAATGAAAAAGTAAAGACAGTTTCAGAAAGGCCCTAAGATGCTTCCATAATTATAGGTTGAGGAAAAGGGGAGGAGTTCAGAGCAAGAAACCGAGAAAGAATAATCAGTGACGTAAGAGAAACACCAGGAAATTGTGGTATCAGGAGACAAAAGAAAACATGTCTTATGAAAGCGAGATGGTCAGTCATGTCACATGTTGCTAGAAGGTCAAGCGAAGAACATTCATGAGATCCCTGTATTGTACCTGCGGGGAGTCAAGGTTCCAATGGATGAGAGAGCAGTTTGCTCTAGGACACAAAACCACCTACCCCTGGAGAAATCTAGTCTAGGCTTATTTAGGGACAATTAACAGTGGACTTGAAAAGACCACACAGTATTTTAGTTAGTGTGCTCAGAACAACTTAAGCAAATTGAAATTGCTTGAGACAAAAGAACAATGTCCTGCCGATGACAGTGACTGATAGGAAGCTCAGAAAACATGAAAATTTATTGCAGAAAATCGAGGGCCTCTGTGGGCTCTGCCTTACTTGTGACTGTCCTACTGCTGCAATTACAATAGTCTGTTAGGACCACCACACTGCTTCTATCGTGGCATCTCTTCCATTTCCCCAGCCAGTGCTGTTTATTAGCTGATCATGCTGCCTCAGCAAAGCTTTTTGGCTGGTTATAGAAAAAGCAATGTGGGAAAGAGTTAATTGGCAAACAGAGTGACTACATTTGCAACCCAAGAAGGCCTGCTGTGACTTGTTATCTGCAGAGCTAAGCAGCTTGCTGCACAAGTGATATTTGAAGCTTGTTGCTGCCCATGCCAATGGGGGCACTTAACACCTACATAAATGGTCTCGAGATTAATATCTTGCCATTTATTTTCTGCTATTTCCCCCCACTTTGGAAGGGAAGCCTTTTCTCATCTTTTGCCTTCAGGAGCCAGTGCTGGGAGAAGGTCAAATCTGAGAGAAACCTGGGCTGAGATGCTACCTTGGCAATGCCTTCTGAACTTCTCCCCTTGTAGCGTGAATCATAGAGGTGGAGAATTACTCAGTGGAATGAAAAAGCACGGGCTTGGGGAATCAAAAACCAGCTTTCAAATCTGTTGTAACCAAGTAAAAGAGCTACTCAACTCATCTTAACATTGCATTTTCATTTGTGGAAGAAAGAAAGAGAGAGAGAGAGAGAGGGAGGGAGGGAGGGAGGAAGGAAGGAAGGAAGGAAGGAAGGAAGGAAGGAAGGAAGGAAGGAAGGAAGGAAGAAAAAGAAAAAAAACATCTATCCCAGGCTTACTGTGAACAGTCTGCTCTGATCTGGCTTCGGCTGCTCTACTTTCTGGAGCTAGTCTTAAAGTGCTATCATTTCAATTGTATATTCATCATAATTGACCCACCCTCCTTCCTCTGACACCTCTTAATTTCTGTGTCCTCATCCATGCCTGGCGTCATCCATTTCTGGTTTTCTTTCTACCACTTGTGTACACCTGCTCAGTCTTCTGTACTGGCTTCTTATCTCTCTGATCTCAGAACTTGAAACTAGGCACTCTTCTCTCTTCTCTTTATAGTCTCTCTCTAGATAATAGCCATTATCATCTCATTAAATGCCATGTGTCTGCTGCCAGCTTTCAAATTCATCTCTCCAGACTAGATGTGCCTTTTGAGATATGGTCTTGTTCATCTACCTGCCCAGGCGACATGTCCACTTGGATGCCTCTCAGACTTCTTACACTTGACGTGCCTATTAATCTTGAGCCTCTCCTTCAGAACCCATTCTACCCAAAATCAACCACATCTTAGCAAATACTACCTACCCAAGCCCATTATTCCAAATACAAGCCTCAAGTTCGCAGTTAATGCCTCTGTCTCCTCTACTCTCCATGTGAACTACATCTGTACTCATGGGAAGTCTATATGCAAGGATATCTGGAACTCTTCCATTGACCTTCATCTTCACTGTCACTTGGGTGACATATTTTTTGTTTTCCGTTCCAGATCCATTCTCCACCCTTCTTCTGTTGTTCCCCACTCGATTCCTCAGCAGGCTGATCTGAATAAGCTACATCAATCAGCTCCTTGCAGTTGGGGCTGCTGGTTGGATTCGGTTAGTGGAGAGAACTAACAGGAAACTGGATCGAGGAGGAGACTGAGGTTGGGGTGTGTTCAGTGGGCTCCTTCCTTTGAGGATTACTACAGACTTGCTGGGATCTTTAGGAGAAAGTCTCACTTCCTGCCAGGAGGCAGCTCTCTGTCTCCATCCTCTAATTACCCCTCCCTCCATTCTCCCCTCTGTATCAGGCATAGTAATATGTCACTACTGTTCCCTGTTCCCAAGGAACTGCACTGCCCTCCTGTGGGTTTTCCTACATCCCACCTCTATCCTGTATTAAACTCCCAAATTATCCTGTTTAAAATACTATCCATTTCCTTCTGAAGTCTGAATAATGAGTCACCAAACAACAACAATAACAACAACAGACAAAAACACAAACAAGAAAACAGAAAATGTGCTCCTTATCTGGTATCCTACCTACATGTACTGAAACCAACCCTTACCGTTTCTCTGCAACAGTGTTGAGTGGTCATTTTAAAACTTATCCTTTCACTTTTCTGCTGAGAAGCAGTCAGAAGCTTCCTATTGTGTTTGCAATAACCTCCTTAGTACGGGCTTAGTCCCTTTATGATCTGGCCTCTGCCTCCTTCTCCAAGCATGACTTGTACTATATACTGTGTCCTGTAGCCATGCAGATATTATTCAAGTCTTTAAAATACTCCAAGCTCTTTCCTGCCTCATGATTGCTTAAAAATATTTTCTTGCTTCTGTTTGGAATGTTCTCCTCATGGAGAACATGAATATTTGCCTCCTTCTCATTGCTGAGGTCTGAGGTTGAAAACAGCTTTTCTGTCATTCTCCTAAGTAGCCCCTTCTCCACTGTTCTCTGCCATGACTCTCTGTTCTTTTCTTGCATAGTGATGATTTCACTAATAATTATTGATTATTTAGTTATTTAAGGTATGTATCCCTGTAGCAGATTGTAAGTTTAAGGCCATGGTATTGTGGTTTTTAACCTCATTATGCATATTGCCTGATATACTTACAGGACTAAGGAACTAGGCAGATGGCAATACATCACTCATAGTATGTGCTGTATTTATTGAGTATATACTACTTACCAAGTGCATTCTGGTATTTGATGTTAGTTAATAATAATAGTAAGAGCATCAAATCCACTCTCTTTTCAGTACTTCTATCAGTTGATTTTTAAGACCTAAACCATGAGACTGTGTAGGGCGACTAAATCAGTTCATTTTCATAATTAGGTCATGTGGAGACAGTTATTCTCTAAAGGCACTATTTTCTAAACACTGATATTGTTTTAATGAGTCAGAACAAAGAGAATGAAGAGGATTTACTCTCCAAAAGCTCAAAAAATGGAACTTGTTGATGGAGTCTAGGACCAACTTGCCCTAAAAATACAAACTATTTTATTTTAAGATATATCATTCATGTTCAAGTAGATTTGAACACCAAAAACTTGAGCAACACTTTTGGATGAAGTTAACATCAGCTGAGACTTCACCATCTAGTGATGTTTATTTGAATTGCAGGTATTGTACTGGGAAGATGCTAACCTGCCTCCACGATGCTACTATTCCCAGTAGCATATTTGAACAAAGACAGATAATAAATACAAATAGACACCATGGCTAACACATAGCACACATCATTTTTTTTAAAGTTTTTATTTATTTATTTTATTAATTTTGACAGAGAGAGAGAGTTACAGAGACAGAGACAGAGAACTGAACTGGGGGCACTCCCCAGTTCAGCACGGGCCGGGGCCGGGATTCGATCCTCAGTCCCCGGCACTGCAAAGTGAGCGCTTAACCCACTGAGCTATCCCGGCTTCCCCACATAGCACACATCTTTTGATCCACTTGGATGATGAGAAAAATTGTAAGTTTCTGCTACAGAACTTAGAGGGAAATAAGTGCTTCCCCCGCCCAATAGGATTATACATGTCAAATGTAGAAGAAAATCTGAAGTGGTTGTGAATTGTGGACCAATGGCACATGGGGAGGATGGATAGAACACCAATCACCTCATTTTATACATGAGATGGTTGACGATTATGGAGATCATACCCTGTCCATGATCAAAATAACTCTTTTGAGTTGGAGGGGAGAGTGTGTCTACTTGAGTACTTGCCTCCAGATATGATGATAGTCTGATACCTATGATAAGAAGTCATCTCCAGGCCCTGATTTTATGCATTTTGTTCATTCAGCATCCACTTTGCATGGCCTGTGGCAATTTTAACAAGTGAAACAGTTCAAGCAGGTGCCCTTTTGTCCTTTTATTTTTAGTGAAGCTGCACAGCCACTTTGGGAAGTTGGTATTTTGATTAAAGTGAGACTCAGAGGAGGAAGACAACAGCTTTCCTGTGGTCACACAACCAAAAAGTGACAGAAGAAGGCCTCCAATGATGTTCGTGCTGACTCCAGTGTTACCAGCTTTCTGCTCTGTGGTGCAAAGCCAGTAGAAATGGCCCAGGGTCTCTTTTAGGCTTGGCTTTCCATTGTGGTTGACGTATAAAATTTTTGGTAACACCTCTAAACATATGACACGCTTTCTTATTTCTCCCCAGAGGCCAAAGGGTGGCACCCTCCTCTGATGGTTGCTAGAGGCTGTCATCTGTTATCACCTGCTTCAATGTGGTGCCACCCATAGGACTATGAAAAGAGAATTTAGCCCAACGGGTCTTGTTGAGGAAAGATGCTAAGAAACGGGACTTGGAAGGGAATGGGACTTTTCCCTACTCTCTTTATAATTACTTTTTATGGGCTATGTTATAGCGGTGTATAATTACAGGCAAATAATCATAGCTCTTGTTCTCAGGCCCAGAATTGAGGCTACGAGGTTTTGTACAAATAGACTGTACCATTCGGTGCTGTGTAGAGTGGAGGGATGGGCACAGGTCAGGGAGGTCACAGCCTTGCGTTGAAAGCACAGCTTCATCCCCTGCTAGTCCTGTGGCCTTGGATCCTCACTTCTTCACATCTCAAAGAAGGATACTAACATGTACCTCAGTAAGCTTTTGGAAGTGTAACTGATCAGGTGTGTAGAAAGTGAATAACATGGTACCTGAAGTCCAATGGAAACGTTAAAAGCCTTGCTTTTCTTCCCCTCTCCATCTGTTAGTGAGTAGCGTAGACTTCACTGTAACATGTGCTCACAGCAATGCACAGGAGTCCTATTTTCACCTTAAGAGAAGGTGTACATGTCGGGGATGGCGAACTATAGTGATGCTGTCAGCTTGTCCAGGGAACCGCTGGCCAACAAAGGGACCTTGAAGCTGAAATTTAAAGGATGGTTAGAGCCTGGAGAAGTGGAGAGAGAAGGTTAGAACAAATGTCTTAGAGGCCATGCCGGGGATTGTAGCTTTTAAGAGCAAAGAGGTCATAGCAGATGTGAAGCAAGAGGATAGCATATGCTGTCCTGAGAGCTTGGTCGGTACTGGGTATTACAATCCTCACAACACCCTTTGGAGTCGGGTACCGTTGAGCAGATGAAGGCCTAGGGCGATGAAGTCATTTGCTTAAGAATGGGTAGGTAGTAATGGCCAGGGCAGGCTAACCTGCCCCTCTGCCTTAACCTTAACCATGACTTGGTCCCGTTGTCCGGGGCACATCCCACACTATGTGATAAATCTCTCTAATCTCTCATCGGCATGATTCGTCCATCCTGTTCCATGGCTTTCTATCCCCTCCCCCTCACCAAGGACTCCCCCATTGATGCAGTTCTGATCTTTCCTAAAAAATACCAGGCTCACTTGTCCTCATAGTATCTCCACCTGGACATCCTTATTGGACCTCACATTTCACAGGTGAAGATGTGAATTTTTGATCCCTGCCCCCCGCCCCCAAAGTTCTCCCTTCTATAGTCTTCCACAGCACAGCAAAGCAAAAGCTTCCTTCTGCCATTGTCCCCACTCCCCTCTCTTGTACCCCAAATCCGATCTGTCCACACCCTGTCCAATACTCTGTTCTAGCCACACTGGCTTTCCTGTGATTCCAAGAACTTTCTAAGCATGTCTCTGCCTCTGAGAATTTTTCCTGCTGCTCCCAGTGTCCGGACTTGTCTGTCCATATGCGGAGCGCCCTACTGCCTTTCAGGTCTCTGTGCAAATGCCATCCGATTTGAAAAGCCTTCCCAGTTTGCCCCAGATAAAACAGCACCCTATCCCCATCAGCCTGTTGCCCTCCTACTTTGCTTCTTTATCTTTCTCCTTGTCCCTTGTCTGCACTGGCTGTGTGTAGTTATTTGTGCCTTCTTTGTTTCCGTTTCCCTACTTGAACGTAAGCACCTTAAAAACTGAGATTCTATTTTAGTCACTGTTTTATCATCTGGGACTCGTAAAGGGACAGATGCATGGTAGATGCTCAATTATGATTTCTGAATGAATCTGAAAATAGTAGACCATTACGGCCTACATTCTGGAATGTTCCCTGCGTGCTGCTGTGTGCTAGGTAGGCACTTACAGAGCATTTTCATACACTGTTTTTGTATTTACCCTTCCGGCAACCTCAGTAGGAAAGGGCCCCTGTTTCTCTTCCCTGCTTTCCATAAAAAAGAGGAGGCCACCCCCGAAACAATGCGCTGTGAGAGGGGTTGCATACAGAGCAGCAGGAAGGAGCCGTGTCTCCGGTGTGCTCACCAGTGACCATTCCTGAGCTCTGAGCCACTTCTTCCCGCCAGGTGGCCGCCGAGAAAAGCGCTGTCTCTTTAAAATAACTCACATCATTAAGAAACTAATAATAGACCAGAGTTATGCTAGTTTTCCTAAAAAGATTAAATCCAGGATCCTTCCCCAGAAATCCAGTTCCTGCCACAATGGGCATCCTGTTTATCGTGCTCTGGATAATAGCGTCCCAACTGGGGGACGTCAGAATGGAGTGAAAGGCCACAGCCCACAGGGCCGGAGCACTGGGCCTTGTTCCTCTTTGTTCAAATCCCAGGTACATATATGCATCCCCAAGCACGGCCTGGTCTTCATCTTCTTCCATTGTGGCGAAAGAGAAAATTTACCCTGTTCACCATTTTGAAGAGTTTTGTTTTCACCTTTTGAACAGTTCAGTGACATTAAGTACATTCACGGTGTTGTATAGCCATTGCCTCTGGCCACCCCCAGGACTTACTCGTCTTCCCAAACTGGAACTCTGTCCCCATGAAACACCAAGCATCCCCTCTTCCCTCCCTCCCGCCCCTGGCGGCCACCAGGCCACTTTCTATTTCTGAATGTGATGACTCTAGATACCGCTCATGTAAGTGGAATCATACAGTGTTTGTTCTTGTATGTTTGGTTTGTTTCATTTTGCATAATGTCTTAGAGGTTTTTCCATGTCGCCGCATGGGTCAGAATTGTGTTCCTTTTTACGGAAGAGCAACATTCTGTTGTGTTGTACCACATTCCACTTACGCATTCATCCATGAACAGACATGTGGGTCATTGTGAATAATGCTAGTATGAGCATGGGTGTGCAAATATCTGTTCATCACCCTAATTTCCGTTCTTTTGGATACATACCCAGAAGTAGAGTTCTTTTGTGGTAATGGTATGTTTAATTTAATTTAATTTTTTTTTTTTTTTTTGAGAAACTGCCATACTGTTTTCCAATCCATCTCTTGTTGAAGGTTTCTTAATCTGGATTTTCAAATCTGGGTTATAAAACTGGTTTTGAGAAATGTTACAAAATAACAAAATGTGCTGGTTTTCCACCTGGTCTCAAGTCTCACAACTTGGTCACTCCCTTTCCAGGCTGCCCTAAAAACCACTTTCTCATCATCATAAGGCGCGGGTGTTCTGTATTTTTTTTCCTGTGTTTTGTTCCTCACATGAGTCAGCTGAGGAAGCTAAGAGGCGAAGGGAACAATGCCAGGCTTTTTGTATTTCCTCCTCTTCTGTTCCCCTAAGTCCATCAACTGGACATCATCTGACCTGAGCTGGTGAACCAAGCATCCAGGTTATTTTCTTACAACCCATCTGTGACTTCATGAACTTCAAAGTGACATTGACAGACCCTGCCAGTCCAAGGTAAAGAGTCAGAATCCTGCAGTAACGTGAACTCAGCACCCAGATTGGAGTAGTAGGCATGTGAATGGCTGTACTTTGGGGTCGTGAATATAGTCCTAGAAATAAGAGTTAGAGGTGGCACTGGGGTCTGTTGTACGTGCCATGCTCCTAACCTACTTACCGTAACGTTGGCCAAGCTACTTCACTCACACTGGGAGTTAGTCCTTCTTTCGCTCCTATATGTTGTTAATCACTAGGTCCCCAGAAGCAAAGAAAATATTACATAGAATCTCAATATATGACACAAATGGTATTAAGATGCTAAAGGAAAATTATTTTACTACTCATAATACCTCTGGCACCAAAGATGTGGGATTGAGCACCACTGTGTCAGGGGCCCGCCCCTGGCCAAAGTCACCAACCTTCTTCCCTTTAAGGTGACTAGATTTTAACATTGGTAAAGCGGGACCCCATTGACCAGGGGGGAGGGGGTTCTTGATTAAAAATTGGGTCTATCTCCCGCCGTTCCCTAGCTTGTCGTGCATTCTTTCCAAAAATCAGGACTTATTTAAAACGCCGCGGGATGCAGGACGAATTGTTAAAAATTGGGACTGTCCCACCAAAAGTGGGACGTCTGGTCACTTTATAGAGACTTGAGTCCCATGAGCCAGCCATGTGTCCACATAAAACATTCCTAGGGCACTTCACCAAGTTCCAGCAATTAAAGTGGCTCAGTTAGGGGTTCAGAGCTATAAAACAATTTGTTTGGTCCAAGATTGGGTCTTCGGGATTGAATTTCCCATCAATCTCCATGTCTCTTTCGCTCCTTCTCTTCACCTTGTAAGGAGGGGCTTGTCCTTTTTAATTATGCAGGTGCTTCCTCTTAGGTCTAATTTTCTTCCTCAGGCTCCCTGTAGAGAATTTGCTATAGTTGATTGCTAAGAAGATATTGATCCCAAGGGCAGAGTTCAGAAATCTTCTTCTAAAGGGATCATGTTCTTAATGAAAGGTCACCCCCCAAAAGCCTTTGGGGTAGCGATATTGCTGAAATCAGAGCTCTCAGCAATGGTATCCAGAGAGATAAAATGAGCTGATGGTCGAATACTCAAGACAGGAAATTAAGAGGAGGAAGGAATGGGGTCAAAACGACCATTTGTCAACTACCTTCAGTGTGTAGCATCCTGACTCTGCTAGAACTAACCTTGTGACCTCGGATCAGCTGCTTGACATCTTAAATCTCAGCTTCCTTAACTGTGAAGTGATATCAATAACAGCTTCAAAGGGCGTCGTCAGGGTTAAATAAAATAATGTATGCAATGTGCTTTGCCCAGACGCCGCCACGTACGGAAACACAGAAATGGTTGTTGTTATAACTATTATTATCATTATTATTTGTGCTTTGGTTAAACTCTCAGCAGCACCCGCCGCTCCACCACCCCCCATCCCCCCAAGTGATAGGTGTCAGCTGGAAGTCTGGGTTTCAGAAGTCATAAAGCAAAGATGTTGCACAACTCCTGCTCTGCAGGTGATGGAGTGGAGCTCCTGTCCATGACTTTGTACACATAGCCGACAAAATGAAGGCTGTTGGGTGAAAGACCCAGAGACATGAAGCCAGCTGAAAGGGCGGGATGTGTAACTGTTACACCTGGCCTCGGTTTAATGCCAGGTGTTCAGCCCTCATTACTGGCTGTGTACGGCTTCACAATAGATTTGGGGAATTTTCTGTATGAGAAAATGAAGATGATACAAAACCAGATGGAACAAGTGGTGAATAGTTGATTGAGCTAACCTGACGCCTTCCCACTTGTGAGGTACACAATATTTTACCCTGGCAATAATAATTTAGTTTTCTGGGTATCCTGAACCGTTCTGTCATTTCACTGTGAAGCCCCAGTGCTTTCTGACTTTCTCATACAGTAAAAATAAATCTAAATACCCAAATAACTAAATAATAACAAACACATAAATAAATAAATGAAAATTTTGATCCTGAGCTCTGTTCTCATGTTGTTCTGGCATAATCTATAGGAAATAGAGTTTATATTAAATACTCTCTGAATAATGCAAAGATTTTCTTATTTAGTTTTCTGGTGTAAGTTTGGCTTCTACTTAGTAAAACTTGAGATAGGTTTGGTTGGATTCAAGAATGACTGTTTACCGGTCTTATAATACAGGTTTTGGGAATAAAGTAAAAATAAAGTAAATGGAATAAATATGAGACAAGCCACGCTGCATCATTGTTGGCCATCCCTTTGTTGCCATTTGAGTATAGTACGTGCCATCCTGGGATACATTTATGTTAGAGGTTGGTACTCCAAGGAAAGGCAGAGATGCATCAGTATGAGTTTTCCTTGGGCAGTCTCTCAGCAAGAGTTATATGAATGGCAGATGGCTTATTAAACAGCAAGAGACGAAGGTACTTTAGAAGACATCGTTGTAGCACTCTAGAATCATGGAGTACAAGGATTGAAAGTCTCTCGAGAAATCATTCTGGTGAACCCTCTGATTATAGATTCCGTTTCACTCAGTAAACATAGAAGGAACTCCTAGAATGTGACAGGCATTCAGCTCAGATTATTGGTGGTGGCATGTGTGTTTGGTTGAAAACCTGAAACCAAAAGACAGTGTCTGCCGTTAAGGAATTTATATGCCAGGAAAGAGCTATGCGGGTATATATAATACATGAACTGAGGCAAGTACCCTGAGGATAATGTGAATAAAGTTCTCTAGGAGAGTTTAGGAGGAGAAATTTAATGCATAGTATTAGCCCAGCCAGTGGATAACCATTCTTAGATATGAGCTCCTCTTCATTTCACTCATTCATCAAAAAATCTATTGACCATCTTCTATTTCCCAAAACCTTGAGTTGGGAACTTGTGGATGTTAAAAGTAATAATCATGATGCCTTCCTAGGCCGAGAGTCTAACCAAAATGGTTGGAAATTGAGCAAGAAATTGTAGTGCTGTGAGCATTCTTAAATGTCATTGTGTTCCCCTGCTTCAGATAGACCTAAATGTACCTACGGTGGAAGGCCTGTGAGAAGAGATGACCCGTTACAAGAGGAACAATTGCCCAGTTTTCAGTTCCTTTTTCTCAAGGGAGAGAAATGAGGTATATAAATGTGAGGACAACCAGCTTATCATTATTCAAAACCTATAAACCTCAAATAAACACGAGTTGTGCCAGTTTTGCTAGGCAAAATATGTAACTCATGAACTGAAGAGATTACTGTGATTTCTTGTTCTGCTTTTTTGCAGCTGGACACTTCTGGACTCTGAGCCAGGAGTTCTGAATCTGACTCTCAGCTCTTCCATGAAGTTAGGTGTGTGTCCATGGTGGGAGGGTATTTTCAGTTCCATTGCACCTTGGTTTTCTCTGATGTGAAGTGAGGAAGCTGTGTCAGCTGAACTCTGGGTCTGTTTGCTTTTTAACAGTCAGTGTACATTGCTGTCTACTGACCACTAAAAGTCACTCAGGACGTCACCCAGGACATAGGAAGGCTCTCTGGCTGTATAGTGCGATTAAGCTGGAACACATTTTCAAGGCCATATGTGCTTTGGACACAGACCCAGATGTGCTGCCAGCAAGTGCCACATCACTGAAATTCTGTTCAAATTTATGACATAACTATCCCCAATTTTTGGTGCGCGCACACACACACACACACATATGTATATATGTATAAATACACACACATACAGATGATACAGATAGATGTAAATAACCATATTTGAAAGCAATATTTGAAAAGCAAATACTTAAAAGACAAGTATTTCCAGCACATCATATCCTGGAGTTATTTTTAATGACAATAAGAAGATGACCATACCAATGTGCACAGGCTGTGTGCATGGCTTTGTATTGGGAATGTGTGACATGGAGGATTTATATAATCTTGCTGCATCTCACATTTCTCCTCCTAAAAATAGGGCTGATAACCCTGTCTGCCTAATTGGGCTATTTAACTTAAATAAGGTACATAGTATGACCATCAAGTACACACACACACACACACACACACACACACACACACCTTTGATTGGCTTGAGTTCTCTATAAATTTCTCACTTTTGCAACATGGATGGGCAAGAGATAGAGATCAAACTCACCTTCTTAAATGGCTGAATAATCTTCCTCATATGGACGTGCCGCAGTATGTAGCCATTTTCTTATTAGTATAAGTTTGTCTTTTTTCTGTCGTTGGAAACTACTAATGATATTTGCAGACCTTTGTTATTAGATTATGCAATGGCCCAGCTAGTTCAAAAAAGTTGTTTTGCGTTTTTTCACAGCTAGAAAGTGCCTTACACGCATCGGCCAGCCTCCTTCCTAATTTACAGGTGACGTTCAGCAGGCACTGAAAGACACAGGGAAGAACTAAGAGTTACATAGTCTGGTGGCCCCTCAGGAGCCAAAATCGAATCCCCTGGCAAGAACCTAGCACCCTTTTCATAGGGGAGGTGCTTATAGGGGATGGAGAAAGATCCCTAAGTGGTGGGACATTTGAAATCAGAACCCAGAATCCACAGGCAGAATGTGTCTTCAGGCCTAATTTAAATGATAAGGCAGTCCATCTCCTCACAAAGTTTCTTGCACTTTTGGCCAGGGTGGGTGATGGACAGCTCTGAATTCAGCTTCACCTGCCCCTGCTTGGAGGCAACTTGAGTATTCACTCTCCTCCTGTGCTAAGGAAGTGGGTGGGGTTTCCTGACTGGGGGACAGAGGGCACCTCTCATTCCTTTCCTAGAGCAGACACTTTTGACCTCTTAAACATCCTTGGAGGCCTTGTTTCAAAGCCTCAGTGTCCCTATCATGAGCCCCTGACCAGAAGACTTGTGGCCCTTTCCTGTGGTGATCACCTAATCTGCAAACTCACCCAGAGAGCTTATTTACAGTGCAGATGACTGAGCTCAAACACACAAATATAAATAAAATACTGGTTTTGGAATGGCCATATATATTTCCCCTGCCTTTGAAATTGCTATATATATAAAATAGATATATAAAGATTGTAACACATATATAAGAAAATATTTATTATATATTATTTTAAGTGTCTATTTAAATACATATATATAAATTCCAAAGAATGTATTTATTATATATTACTTTAAGTCAATTGTTTAAAACAGCAGTTCCCAACCTTTTTCGCAGGAGGGGCGGGTTTCATGCAAGACAATTTTTTCATGGACCAGGGTGGAGGTAGATTCAGGATGATTCAAGTGCATTACATTTATTTTATACTTTATTTCTATTATTATTGCATTGTACTATATAATGAAATACTTATACAGCTCATCATAATGCAGAATCTCTCACTGATACGGTTTTGAGGTTAGTGTGCAAGCAGTTGATTTATGATGGTCTCTGTGCAGTCAAACCTCTCTGCTCATGTGAATCTGTATTTGCAGCCGCTCCCCAGTGCTAGCATCACCTCTGAGCTCCACCTCCGATCTTCAGGCATTAGATTCTCCTAAGAAGTATGCAACACAGATCCCTCGCCTGTGCAGTTGACAATAGGGTTTGTGCTCCTATGAGAATCTGATGTTGCTGCTGATCTGACAGGAGGTGGAGCTGAGGTGGTGATGCAAGCGATGGGGAGCGGTTATACACACAGATGAAGCTTCCCTCACTTGCCTGCCACTTACTTCCTGCTGTGTGGCCAGTTCCTAACAGGTACTGATCTGTGGCCTAAGGGTTGGGGAGCCCGGCTTAAACATTTTATATATATATACAGAAGACTCTCAGTGAACTGGCACCCATGGCAGTTGGTAGATAGTGGAGAAATATAAGTAGAGTCTCCATTAACCAGAACTCAAACAATCAGCACTCTCAAGCAACCGGCACAACCTCAAGCAAGCAGCCTACTTTTTTTTTTTTTTGGTCAGTTTCTTGAGATTTTTTTTCTGGTTGCTTGAGTTCCAGCTAATGGAGACTCTACTATATGAATTATAGTGTTTTCCTTTGGAGTTCCCAGGCACTGCAATTATTGGCACGATTTGGACCTGTGAACCATGTCCAACATGATTATTTTCTCAATGAGGATATTATGGTCTAGAAATGTTCCATAACTTTCCAGAAACCCGTCAGCAGGTCGGTGTTGGGGCCGGGTCCCAGGTCAAAATTCTTTCACTGAATTTATAAATCTAGGCTCCTTTCAAAGTCGAGGAGAGGTTTATCTCTGTCAAAGTGCCACTGTGAGAGGATCTAAGAGAAAAAAATGCAAACCAGACAAGAACTTGGGTTTTTCTGGTGTTGAACAGAAGCAGCATTTCTGAACCGTCTGAAGGGGGGATAGGAAGGTGATTCACTGCTTGTGGTATTTCCAAGGCTGGTGAGTGGAATAAGACTTTATGGTGGAGACTGCCGGCTGGCCAAACGCATCTCTTAAGCATGTGAAAGGCATTTAGAGACTGAATGATTTTCAATCCCCCTAGGTTTGGGAATTAAAGGTAAATATGGTGCAGAAAATGCTCTGGCCTGGCTTTAAAGGCTTATGCGAAGCGCTTCCTGAGGGGGGAATTGTGGGTCACTAAAAGGTTGCTTCTCGCTAATGCCCTTGATTGGCGATTGGTTGGCAGCTCCCTCTGAAGTGACAATCAGTCAGAGTGACCACTGCCCTTTCGCTGCAATTAGCAGTGGTCCGGCAATTTCCCTCAATTTTAATCAATTTGGTTTCTGAATAGCTCTTTTCTCTGTTTTAGACAAAAGAGGCAAGTGTTTGGTCAGGATGGCTCCCTTCTCTCGGGCAGCCTCTGTTTTCTTTAGGAAGCTCTTGGAGACCTTGTCCACTTTTAAGCAGGGGCAGAAGGTCTGCATCTCCTTTCTCATTCTGGCTGACCTTGCAGGCCAGCCTCGTGTGATCATCACTGTGAGAGCCAGGGCCACAGGGAGGGTGGGGGTGGTCAGAGATGCGGTGGGGACAACTGTAGCATGAAAACAGGTTTACATGATTGGGGTCGTCGGCATGTGTTAGAGTTGCCAGATAGAATACATGTCTCTCAGTTAAATTTTGATTGCAGATAAATAAGAAACCCACATGGGATGCACTTAACCTAAATTTTTTTTTTCGATTGCATGAAATTCCATTTTCACTGGGTGTTCTTGTTTTGTATCGGCTGCATCTGTGTGTGAATTGATAAAGGCGAGGGAGGGAGTAAGACGAACATCCATGAAATCAAGGAGGTGATGGGTGAGATGAACAGTCACAATGGTGACAAAGCACTTTCATTCATTCCTTAGTGCACGAGTGTAGTTGAAGAATCGGTGGTTTAGAAAAGATTGAACCCTGCTCTACAGCGAGCATCATGATGAAGATATTAAGATGAATGGAGCAGATTAATTTGATTTAAGAAGCGCAAATTATGTTCTGATGAAGTATAATAAGAACAGCAAAAGTCGGTAGCACTATGGCTCCTGGTGCTTTTTTCACCCATCACATTGGGGACGTACAACCAGTAGCAGCTGAGAACTCAAGCCAAGAAGACTTGGGGTACCCATCTTTTCTTAGCAAGACTCTTTCCCAGTCTATTATCTTCTTCTGACCACATTTAAGGTAACTCTTTAAATATATTTTTACTTATTTATTTATTTTTGACAGACAGAGAGAGAGAGAGAGAGAGAGCGAGAGAGAGAGAGAGAGAGAGAGATACAGAGACAGAGAGAGAACTGAACTGGGGGAGCTCCCAGTTCAGCACATGGGTCTGCACGGGCCAGGGCCGGGATTCAATCCTCGGTCCCTGGCGCTGCAAAGTGAGCGCTTAACCCACTGAGCTATCCCGGCTTCCCCAAGGTAACTCTTTAAAAAGTAGGCTGAGAAGGTGAAGTATGAATACTAGACACCTATATGTTTTATTTATCTGCAAAATAAATGGGCTTCAACTGAATGTCATCTTAACTCTGGAAACTGGGCCATAGCCATCGGTATATTTCCCAGCCGCGTAAGAAAAAATAAATAAATAAAGGGGCATGTGATACGTCAACTTAAAGTTTTCTCTAGATGAGTGGCCCTGAGGCATCTTATTAAAATGTATTTTTAACCCTATCAGACCCTTTGTTTGCCATTTCATTTTCTGTAAAGGATTGTAGTACCTGGCTAATGTGTTTCATGCTGTTTGTGGTAGGTGCACACACGCACATATCACAGGAATAAACATATCCTTATTAAAACCATAGCCAGAGTTAACGAGAAGCTAAAAGCAATCTAACGAGAAATCAGTAAAATTGGGTTTGGAAGGTGTTTCCACAGTTCTTACTCGCTGCAGAGGTGTGCAAGCGAGCTGATCTTGTAACAGGAATTTAGAGAGAGGGGCTGGAGATGAGCTAGTTCAGTGGCCAGTGCTGGCTTCAGATGCCGCCCCCCTTTGTTAGAGTTTCCGAACCCACACAGCTCGCTCATGCACGGGTCTAGCACCACATTGTGAGCGCATCACCTTGGAGAAGACACCTAACTCAAAGACAGTCCCTTGGCCAGCAGAGCCCGGGTGGCACAGAAGGGCTGCCTGGTGAGTGCAATGATGATGACCTTGACAGTAAGATTTTTCTCTAGTAGAGACGAGCCACAAGCAGAGCAGGAAAAGCGGGGAGCCCAGATGCAGAGGCTCCACAGGCAGCCCCCTTTCAGGAAAGGCGCCTGGCTGGGACGCAGCGGACCTTCCTGTTCCTGAAGGCATGTCCATCTTTCAGAGGCCTAGACTTGTGACTATCTCCATCCTTCCTGGAGGCCAGATTGCAGGGTTGCTTCTGGTCCCTACGACACCTGGTTGAGACCCCTGTAGTTCTGATGGCCACGCATTTTCTTACACCAACTTCTTATAACCAGAGGTATTTCAATGGTAGACTGGGTTTCTTCCAAGAAAAAAAAACAACTCAAACTCTTAAACCCGGCCCAATAGGAGAACTGTGTCCCAAGGAGGCACAGGATCTGTGCTTGAGGAGAAAAAACAAACAAACTGAAAACAGGGGGACTGGTTTCTTCTGGGAGAATGAGACAGAACCTCACTAAAGACACAGCCCCTCAAATGAGCTTTAAAGTGGGGGTTGAGAGATTCCTAACCTAGCCTCGTACTGTCTAAGGAATTAAATAAAACCATATGGCAGTAAAAAAGCATTCCTCTGCCTACCCATTTGAAATGAGGGGTCCATAGTGCAACTCAATAATACACAGTACAAGCGTGCACACACACACACACACACACACACACACACACACACACACGACAGTTACCTGTCTCTCTATCTTCATTATGAAACACTTTCTTGTCTTTTCATTTATTGGCTCCTTACAGAGAAAAATTATGAGAGAAAGAAACCTAAGAAAACAATCAGGCACCGAGGTAATACCTCCCCTCGTCTCTAAGGCATACATTACCTCATTGGAAACTCACAAGAATTTGCTCATTATAGTGCTCCCTTCTTAGTGGTGACTTAATTGAACTGGAATGAGTAAGTGATTTGCCTAGTATCACACAGTGAGGATACAGGTTTCTTTCTTTTTAATTAAAAAAAAAACCAAAACCAAAAAAACAACGAAAAACAGAAAACAAAAACTCGGGGTTGTCACATGGGACCTGTTCTTAAATCCCCTCTATGCTCTAGTTTAGACCAAGGTCCTCTCATTACTTCCTGGTGGCTGTGGACCCATTATGGCCACACTTCACTCAGGCCAAGGTTCCTTCCAGCGACCCAGAATCTATGATAATTTTTACTCTCCAGACCTTCTTAACATACTTGCTTTATTGCTCATTCCCTTACATTCTTGCTAGAGAGTTAGTTGTGAAATAAGCAAGTCAAACCCTGAGGTATTAATGGATGATAATGGTCAAAGTACAATTTCCTACTACTATGACTATTTGCATTTTTCCCCCCTGAAGAAACTGCTTGAAAACTCATCATATCAGTAAGAGGAGAATTCACTTTAGCAGCTCAGAAGGATTTTTAAAAATAGGTCTGGCAGATCATTAGTTAGAGTCTGCAAAGTGGTCTTGCTGATGAGTTCAGCCCCAACTCTTCCTCAGAAAGCTGTTACTTGTCTCCAGCTTTTCCTTATAAATCCCAGAGCCCTCAAATAGCAGACCCAAAGCCTAAAACAGTTTTTTCTAAAGTCCATCTCAGAGTGCAGTTTCAAGTATAGCACCCTTTTATAAAAAGGTGGGGATTAGTATTTGTAGACTTGATTTGAATTCAAATTATATTTTGAATCCACCACAGTCAGAGCCTGACTGAGCACTTTATGGCTTTTCATAGCTGCTCTTCAGGGGTGTGTAGGGACTTCCTGTACCAGCTTAAAGAACTGATTATTAAATTTTTAGAAATGTTGTGAGCTGGATGGCCTCACATTGGAAGCCTGTCATTGGGCATGGTGAGAGTATTTACACCACAGAAATTGTCAAACACTACAAATCTAAGATCAATTGACTGATTGATTTTTGCCACAGAACCAGTTTTTAAAGTGTTAAACATTTAGTAGCACACCAATGCCTGTCTTTCCTTCCTTCTGCCCTCACTCCCCCCCTTTTTTTTTTACATATTTCTTCTCTTCCTTCTTCTGTCTTCCCTTCTTCCTACCTTCCTCTCTTTTCCTCCTTCTTCATTACTGTTTTTTAAAATTTTATTTGTCTTCAAATATTTCTAATAGATACTGGGTGTTTTGACAGGCCCTTCACAAATAGTCTCATTGCGTCATCATAACAACTCTAGATTACTTTAACCCAATTTAAAAAAATAAAGAAACAGGGACTCAGAGAACTTACACAATGCCCAAAGGGGAACTACCAGTAAATCAGTAAATAGTGGAAGTGGAATTGAAACACAAAGCTTTCTTGCTTGAAAGATCAATTCATTTCTGAAACCTGTACTAAAACACACACACACATACACTTCCAGAACCAACAGTTGGGTTGGTAGTTTCAGAGAGATTTGCTCTGTTTCTAGATGTTGTCTTGAAAGGTTGTCAGTGGATAATAACTGTGTCTGAACATCCCCCATGGTACTTCTGTCCCCAATAGATTGTATCAAACAAAGTTAATGAGGGTGGGAAGTGGCAACGTGCCCTGGCATTACTGAGGGTATAAGATTCAGGTAGTTTCACTACCCCTTGGAGCACATGAGGTCTCTTAGCGGGGTGGTCCACAAGAAATTGTCCTGTCTTGTTAGAGAAAACTAAGGGTAGAGGTTACTAGATACCACCGCCACCCTACCAAGTCCCATCAAAATTCCAACGGGAGGTACAATTTAGAAATAGTCTAGTTGGCTTTTCCCTCCCTTTAATCCTTTATCTCTGGGGGTTGCTTGTTTGCCTCGCTGGGCACTGGTGTACTAAAAGCGAAGCTCTGCCATGCAGCTCTTACACCACCAGATTCTGGTGCATCCAGGGCAGATGATTCAGAAACATCTGGGTTTAATTTCCTTGTTAACAGACATGGGACCAGAAATTAAGGGAAAAAGTTTTTGGCACATGAGATTTGGGGAGACTGTCAAGCCCCAAACTAAACACAAAACCTAAAATAGAAACGGATGAATTCATTTACTCATTCATTCAACACACATTTTTATTCAGCAGGCACCTCTCGTGTGGCTGGCAGGGTTCTGCACACTGGAAACCAGTAGTGAGCTAGGCAGGGCGAGACCGAAAACGAATCTGTAACCCTGGAAATAAGCAAGTCTCTTTCAGATGGGGTTAAGTGCTATGAAGAAAACAAAATGGGGTCATTCATGGTGCCTGTCCCCAGATGGTTACAAATCGTGTTGCCACTTTGTTCTGAATGTTTAGGGAGGGCACCCCCCAGAAGAGAAGCTGGGAGCTGAGATCCCAGTCGCTCAAAGAAGCTTTGTCAGGTGTTGGAACTCAATAAGTAACCGTCTTCAGGCCTCTCATCCTTTCTTCTGCTCTTCTGCTCCGCATGTCTTTGAGTCAGCCTAGCCTGGATTCATGAATTCCCAGTCCAGCTGCCTTTCCACTGCTTCATTCTTCCTCCTACACGCAGAATCTTCATGCAGACATCAAGGTTTGGTTCAAATGAGGCAAAAAAGAAATAAAAGAAGTAAGACCCAAAACATGGACTTTGGAGTTTGACTTGGTTACAAATCTTGGTTTTACCACTTCATAAGAGTGGTAGGTTATATACACACACATGTAATTGTGCATGATTAAATTGGATTATTTCATAAGTTTGGACATTAGTATACACCCATAAAGTCATCACAAAAATCAGGATAATGAACATATCCATTATCTTCACAGTTGTTTCATGATCCTTTGTAATGCCTTCCTCACAACTCCCTATCTACTCCCATCCCCAGGAAATAAATAATAAGCTTGATTTTACTTTAGATTAATTTGCAGTTTATAGAATTTTGTATAAGTTTTTCACACCATTTGCGGGGGTGGAGGGGGGAGCTTGGTTTCTTTTACTTAATGATTTTGAGATTCAGCTAGAAAATATTCACTGTATATGTATCAGTCATTACATTGAAATCTTAAAAGATACGATTGCTTTCTTCACATGTCAACATATTGAGGCTAATTATAGTGTTTTACAGATGAGGAAATGGAGGCACATATAGCTCAGGCATCTCACCCAACATCACACAACTAGCAATTGGCAGTGTCAGGATTCAATCCCAGGTCTGCTTGGTTCCAAAGTTCTTCTGTCCTCTATAATAGTTTTTTGTTTTTTTTTTAAGATTTATTTATTGTTTTTTGACAGAGACAGAGAGAGACAGAGAGAAGAGGGATGGCCCACAGCAGTCTCTGTAGTTGTACATCATCAGTTTTTGACACAGTTTCATTCCACACAGGTGGGCGGGGACCACACAGGGCAGGAGCTGGACTGTGGGCCTCCCATGTGGGGGGCATGCTCCCTCAAGCCAGGGGCTGAGCTGGGGGGTAAAAACTGAACTGGAGGCTTCCTGTATGGGAAGCATATCCCAGCTCAGCCCATGTGTTCACATGGGCTGGGGCTGGGACTCAACCCTCAGCCCCCAGGGCTGCAAAATGAGCTTAACCTGCTGAGCCATCCCAGCTTTCCCTCCTCTATGGTAGTTAAGGAAGGAAGGAATTCTGCCACAGAAGTTCCATGAAGGAGCTCACATTTAAGCTGAATCACAAAAAAATGTAGGCATTATTCCCCAGAATTGAAGAGACATATTTATTGGGGAGGGAGATGACAGGTTAAGACATCTTATGGAAAAGTGGTATAGGGATGCCATTTTCCCAGCCAACCAGGTCAGCTCGAAAGTTCCAATCCCAGAGGAACTGGAAAGAGAACCCACCCTTTGGGATCCAGCTGGAAGGTTAAGCCTCTGGATGGGCATTTTGACTGAAGGGATCATTAAAGAAGCCACCACCATCCATACTCTTTGCAGATGGTCAAACCGTTTCTTCATATGCCACCAGGTGAAGGCATAGCTGTGATTTTCAGACCTTTTATTATTTTGCTAAACTGAAGAGAGAGCCCACTTAATCTGCCTGACTGTTTTGTTTCCAGATCCTGGATTCAGACTGACGTGGTTTCTAAGCCTACGTTAGGCATGTAATAGCAATGTGACCTCAGACAAATTATTTAAGCTCTCTGAGCCTCAGTTTTCTCATCTGGAAAATGGGGATAATATGAACATTTTCCTCGTCGTTATAGATCAGTTGGGAGGAGACTGGGGCAAGCAGAGTTTGGGGCGAGGTACAAACTTTACAGTAGATGCCATTTAGTGACCTTTCCAATTCTAACCTTTTCTGATACTGTATTCGGTAAAGTGTTCAGTCTTTAAAGATGGAAACCTGGGGGCTAAAGATACTATTAACTATATTGCCCAGCACCTCTCAAAATCTTACTATCCAGGCCGTTGTATCTAAGATAAATCCATTGTTTTTGCACTCAGAAAGGGAAAAAAGGAAAGATATATAAATTGATTTCTAGGCAATATACTTTCTGCTTTATACTCATTATGGTACTTAATCTTGCGACATGAGATTTGGCAAATATTCATCATATCACTTTGTATACAAGAGAAATAACATACACTACAGTAGACTCTCAGTTAATCAGTACTCGTTCCAGATGAATGTAGTACAATATCTTAGGTTTTTTGCCAATAGCTTTGACAGTGCCAGTTGCTTGAGTTGTGGTTAATGGAGAGTCTACTGTATATATGAAATAAAAGAACTTTCCCTAAGTTGTAAAGCTAACAACTACAGGATTCAAGATTTGAACTCACATCTGCCTAACTCCAAAGTGTATGCACATTACCCTGTGCTGCCTTCCAAGCTGGAAGTGAGAGGCGGGGCACAAAAGATCTGTTCTGAAAATAGGCGACTTCCCTCCCACGGCCCCTCCTTGAACAGACCCCTTGTCTGAACTTGGAACAGTCTAAAGAAGACTGGCTGGACTTCCAGCAGAGCTGAGTATTGTTTCTTAGCATCCCATAAACTATTTTCTAACATGCCCATATCCTGTCACTCCAACTTCCTTCCCCTTGCTGATAACCAGCCAGACTGGAAATTATAGCCCTAAGGTACACATCACTTGCCTGTTCACCCCATTGATACCGGCATCCTTGATAGGCAAGATTTATGGCACGCCTACACTTCCGAGGATGCACGCTCCAGATGCAGAATGAAGTTTATTGCTCTTAAATAAAACAAAACAAAACAAAAAATAAATAAGTCAAACAAAGGCAGCTGAAGAGCTTCGTCCACACCCTCTTGAGCAGACACTTAATGATGTTCATGCTCCAGTGTAAGTGACTTCCGGTTTCCTTGCTTCTTATCACTTGCCTTTAAAGTGGGTCTGGAAGCGTTGCAAAGGGGAAAGTATAAACAACATCAGGGGAGGCAATTTTGGCCTTGCATCCTGTCCTCTTAAAAAAAAAAAAAAAAAAAAAATCTTCCAAGAAAGCCTTGTGCATTTTCTACCCTTGCCTTGGTGGGCTGGCTAATTTAAATAGATAACCAGTTTAGTTTTTAAACAATCTTAGTTAGGGCTGACTTTCTGACTTTTATGTTGAAATGAAAGGCATCAAATCCTAGCTTTCCAGACTAACTTATTACTCTAACAAGTGGTATTCTTTATAATTTTAGGGATTTCCTCTTTAACTCTCTCCCCAAAAGGTCACCTGAAAGGGGTTGAGTTAGACTGACATTCAGAATTGGAAGAAAAGGTAGTGGAGGCAAAGTAAAGACCCGTGTGTGAACCCTTATATGTATGTTTTGCTTGACTTTAATGGTATTTTTAAAGGATGTGAACTCACTTTTAATTATGTATAGATTTCATATTTTAAAAATCTGACTTTTTGGATTATATGGAAAAAATGAAAGGTACGGCATTGCTGGGCTGACAAGTTCCCTTGGTAACAATTACATGAAGTTCATAGCCACTGTCTCCTGTAGGACAGATGAGCCTCTCTCGTTATCTGGTCTCCCTCTTTCTTCTGTGTCCCCAACATTGAGGTGAAGAATCAGTTGTCCCTTGTGCCATTATATTGCCTTGGCATGATGTTCTTAAGACAGTAGCTATTTTTCTTTCCCTTGCTATAGGACGCTTTCTTTACATCTGACTCATGCTTAGCTTCTGCTCCTTCCTCTTGCATTTGCATTTAACTTGACTACCTTTGATCTAGGCCAAGTGCCTTCAATGAGAAGACCAGGATATGAGGCCCGGAAGTCAATAATGACTTGTCCAAGGCCAGGCACTGTGTTAGTCAAATGGCAAGGCTAACAATTCACATCCTGTAACTTTAATCTTGCAGAAGATGTTTTAGAATTTTGTGGGGACATATTTGGTTGTCTTAATGAATGAGATGCCCAGGTAGCATTTAGTGAGTAGAGGTCAGAGATGCTGGTGATGCTGTGACACATTTCCAATCAATAATTGTCCAGTGTCCCATTTGAGTTTCGAATCTCTCACCAGATTATTTGAAAAACCCATTTATACTTTCTTGACTCTACACCCTAGTTCCATTTTACATATATATGCATCTTACATACACATTATTTATTAGTGTGCCATTTCAATATACACTGAATTTTCCAGAAATAAAACTTCAGTGTAAATCAACAAAGGCAGTAGACTGCTTAAGAGTACTGAGTCTGAACCAGACTGTGAGAGTTTGAACCTCAGCTCAAGTACTTGCCAATTATGTAAACTTAATCCAGTGACTTAATTATCCTGGGCCTCAGTTTCTTCATATATAAAATGGGAATCATAGTAGTAACTATGTCTTTTGGGTGCCCTGAGGCAAAATAAACTAATACACATAAAGTGTTTAGAACAGTTCCAAGCATACCTTAATTGCTACAGCCATATTATTACTGTTATTTTGTTTAGAAGTTATCAAGAGCCGTTCACTATTTCAGAAAATAGTGGTTGCCAATATAAAGCCCCACTGTCATTCTACCTGTGTAGGGTTATATTCTTGGTGATTTAATATTGATGAGTATCGCATTACTTCATAATGCCTCCTACGGCATTTCTATGGGAAGATACATGTTATTTTATTTTAAATCACTTTCCTTTTTCCCATTTATAATATCATCATAATAGTAATTTTTAAAAAGTGTATGTGAAAATATTTATAGTATCTGTGAAATCTCTTTTTGGTAGCAAGGAGGAATTGTGAAATACTTGCTCTGGAAAGAGGGCATGAGTTTGATTACAATGAATGTCATTGGTCTAGAAAGCCTGCCTGACTTCTTACGACATTCAAGGGACCACTTTGATCAATTCCCTGTCTAACTTTACTACAGTTGAAGATGGTCAGTTTTGTGTGTAAATAAAACAGGGATCACATTATCAGCTGTGAATGACTGAGTCACAGCTTCCTGGATGGGTAATACCTATGAATTGGCTGTCTCCCAAAAGAGGGGAAAGCATGCCCCCAAACACAGGAAAAGCTTGTGAGAGATTTGTCCTTCTAGTGCCTGTTACCTAGGTTTTATAGCTCAAGATTGAAGAGTCATCTAATATTTTATTTAGTCTCCAAGGTATCTATTAATATGAATCCATTTTATTTCAAATTTGATGGGAAACTTGGAGGGTTTTGAACAAGTCCTTGATTAAACTTAATCAAAGTTAGTTACTGTAGTTTTCATAGTTGCTCTAAAAGACAACACCCCAAGAGTGGCAGCAGAAACATCAGTTAGGAGATATTTTCTCAGGTGAGAAGTAAAACTAAAGTGGTAGAAGTGAAGGTGATGAGATCTGGTCCAATTACTGATATGTGTTGAAGGGCGAACTAAATGAGTGTGGTGATGGATTAGGTGTGGGCATCAAAGCTGACTTTTTTGGAATGAAACCACAAGTATGAAAGGTGGTGCTATTGACTAAGATGGCAAACATTGGTGAAGAAGCAGGTTTGGACATGTGGGATCAAGTGTTCCATTTTGAACATGGCACATTTTAACAGCTCATCATTATTTAAGTGGAAATGCCAATAGATAGTTGGACATGTGAATTGAGGCTTCCTAGGGTAGGTAAGGACAAGAAATATGACTAGCTTCATCAGTGTATTGATGCATGTAAAGCCACTTGGATGAAATCACTAAGGAGTGATGACAAGGGTCTTCTCATGCTTAAAAGTTAAGGAATATGAAGAAGATTTAGCAAAAAAAAAAAAAAAAAAATGAGAGAGAGACAAGACAAAAACAGGGGAGGCGCAGGAGCACAGTGTTATGGAACACAAGTGACAACCACGTTTTAAGACAAGGGAATAATCAGTGATGTCAAACACAACTAATAGGTCAAGAAAAATGATAATTGAGAATAGGCCATTCATTGGATTCAGCAAAATGGCTTTTCAGTTTTTTCTACCAGGTGATTTAAAATTTTCATTATCACATGTCTTAGATTGGGACATGTAAACATTTTTGAGCGGAACACTGAGGTTTTTAACCTGGGAGGAACTCTGCCCTTCTATTCTGGAAATTTTTCTCATGGAATTTCATTGTTTTTTTTTCTTCCCTTCTACTTTTCTCAGATTATTCTTTCTGGAATTATTACCCTTCAGATGTTGAACTTTCTGAATTGATTTTTTAAGTTTGTTTTCTCTCCCAGTCTCTTTCTCAGAGTGTTTGGTTTGGGAGATTTGTTCAACTCAACTTTTTAAAGATTTCTTTTTATTGTTTTTTGACAGAGAGAGAGAGAGACAGACAGACAGACAGACAGACAGAGACAGAAAGACGGGGGAGGGCCAAGAGCAGTCTCCATAGTTGACATTAGTTTTCCATATAGTTTCACTCCACAGGCGGGCACAGGGCTGCACAGGGCGGGAACTGGGCCGGGAGCCTCCAGCATAGGTCCCGGCAAGAACTGAACTGGGGGCACACCCCAGTTCAGCATGTGGGTCCGCAT